>JAOBAT010006415.1:0-10604 GCA_026413305.1 Hydrozoanthus tunicans
CCCCCCCATACACACAGAGACACATTTCTTCGAATATATCTACAAAACGGCACAAAAATGGCAAAAAAACCGGAACAAAACACAAGAAGACAGCACATTAAGGGGAAAGTGAAGTTTATTTCAAACTAGGTGGTAATTTGCTTGTATTTAGAGACTCAAAAGAATTTCCCACACATTCTCTTATACGGTAGCTGTTACTTACGAAATAGCTAACACTAAGTACATGAAGTCGATCGTACTTCGTAGATGCAAAATAAAAGTCGAATTTACGTTTGGGAAGCCTGTGATTGTTGTTGTTGTTACCTGTCTGTTTGTCTGTCTAATTAGAAAAGTTGCAATTGATTTTAGGCCCTTGCCAATCCAAACAACCCAACGGACGATTTCAATTTAAGTGTGAACTGTCACAAAGCCAACTTGGTTGTGCGACCTAAGAAAGGCACAGCGATAATGTGGTACAACCATCATATTGACCCCGAAAGCGGGCTTCTGGGCCCACTCGATCCCTACTCTCTGCACGGAGGTTGTGACATTATCCGAGGCGAAAAATGGGTCGCTAATAATTGGATCACGGCTCCTATAAAAGAGATGGTACATATGAAGAGTATCTACGATATTGACGATTAGGTTAGGTTTGCGCAAGCGACGTAAGGGTAATAAGGAATAAAAATATTGCAGCCAAAATTGTACAAAACAAACGGTACACGCGCGCGTTTTTTTTTATAAGAACAATTGAAACTCTATAAGAAAATCCACGCTGAGACTAAACACAAATTAAGAACAAGCTAAGTACAACCCCGGGGTGAAATTTTGATCACACCATTTTTACGATTAATGTTTGTTTCTTGCGCACAGATAACCGTACGCGCACACCTTCGATGAAGCATTCTCTGATTCTCGCGCGCGTACCGCAATAAGAAATAACAAACACGTATTTCTTAGCGACTTTTTATTGTTCCGTACAACTAACCCACTGTTTGGAATTATCTGGAAATAAGAACAATTTAATTCTAAGAACATTTTGAGGCTGAAATCGCGAAAAAGCTTAAAAGCAGCCCAACCTCAGCCGATTAAGTTACCGGTTCTTACAAAAAAGTGTGTAACACAACTAAAAAATTGATAAAAATGAAACCTAAGAATAAATTAAAAACATAAAACTAGAATGATGACGGGCGAGTAGCGACTGGTTGAGTCGTTTTGTCTACCCTGCGCCTCGGGAAACTTTGAATATAAAATTCATGGTACCGAACTGGCGCAATCAATCAAACTATTTTGGATTTGTATGCTAGTGCTTGATAACTGGAATTCCGGCCGGGAAATTCCTAACAAACCGCGCACATAACAGACTTCCGTTTAGTCTGCGTTATAATTTGAAAAACAGGCTCAAATAAAATCAATAAAAAACTATGTTATGTCGCTTGGTATATTTTTCAGGTGGTTTAGCTTATATTGTTTTCTAGTACAATTTCTAAGATACTTGACGGAAAGACAAAGTGATAGAGCTCATAGAAATCAACAAATAAAAAAAATCCTGTTGAAAAAACGAAGGGTAGGGTTGAAATTAAGAAATGAACTACAAAACTGATCGGGCCAACGCGACAGATTTCAATTTCTGGTAGATTCCGATGTGCTTGAAAAATGATTACTTAAAGTCCGGTCGAGTGATTGCTGCAACCTCTTGGGAGCTGTTAGTATTGTGTTTTTACAAAAACGCTGAACCATTTCGATCGACACTTATTTTGTTTGCTAAACTGGCGTTGAAATCACTCAATGAATGTCAAAAAGCACTCCCTAAAGGTCCTATTCTACACAAGAGCAGAATTCTGACCTATCGAGTTAGACCTCGAGTTAGCTTTGAATAAGATTAATGTGGCATTAACAAAATTAATCTGCGGTATCTATACCTTTCATTCGCTTTCCGGTAACTTTTACTTCTGTTCAACGAAGCAGAGAGTATAGCACTCTAATTTATGGAAAGCACGTATATACTTGTTGCTTCAAAGTGTACGTGCGTGCGTAGTTAAGAAAGAGGTTTTAAGAGGTTTTCAAGTGGCCGAACAATTTTCAAAACTGTAATTACTTTTTCGTTTTGTTTTTAGATTTTTTTCGTTCAAATACGCCTCGTTTTAAAAGTCTATCAAGTCTATGTAGTACCAAAGTTTAGCTACAAGTTGATCAATATCAACGGACTTTATTCGTCCCTTGAGAGTCAAATGAAAGGTACAACCGTTTGACTCTAGTACAACATCAAGTATCGTTTCTGAAATCAAGTAGAAGGGGTTACAAGTTCTATGAGGCCTAAACACTAAATATAGTAACATATCTCTGCGCATGCCGGCACTATATACATACATCTCGGAGTATAATTAATTACTGTGGTTTATTTTGAGTACTTTGAACATTTTTTTGCATCGAATACAAGGTCCTATCATGTTCTTTCCCAACTAAACTAGTTCACCATTTTTACTCCTTCATGCTCTATGTGTTTTAAATTTGATAATTCTAACGACAAGGGTGATGAGCAAGATTAAGATTTGATTGATAGCGGGCTCGCAGATTAGACAAATTCCTTTCGATAAAAAAAAATCAGTTTAAGCATATAAAAATCAAATCTCCATGTTTAAACCATGTTGTTTTTTAGTACCATTTAACTCCGCGAGGATTGATAAGAACTGTTGAAGAAAATCTTAGAATTTAAAACGCACGAAGCCTGGAAATGATTTTCGGGACGTACGTACACTAAAGTCAAGAGTTTGCCGAGGTAGCCTTCTAAAATAGGCTTCAACTAACTCAGACCTCGACGATGTGTCTAGGTGCAGTGCTCTGTCTAAACTGTAGAGTGAATTTTCATTTGCATAATAAACTTTACCAAATTGCTAAAGACTAAAATAGCAAGCTGAAGTAAATTAAAGAAAATGAAAAAATATCTTTCTAAAATAAGTGAGATTTATCATTTACCGATAAATCATAAAACAGCGAGACTGATTTATGATTCAAGTGCTTTTTGTTGATAATGGCCTTATCGTTGAGGAATGTTTAAAGATAACATCTTTGAGGGTCAACCGTCAGTCTGAGTTTATTCTAGGTCTTTTTCAGAGGGAATGATGGATTAGTTGCACAGCCTCATCCATGTCCATGAAAATCTCTTGTGGCAAAGTTGACAAAACCTCAACCGGCCGTGAGAGTTGCAAAACTTCTGTATATTTTAGTACCCTTGAAAAAATTAACGTGTAGTCGGTACAGTCCAAAAGGTAGATAGCAAAGCCGCCTTTGCGATACCAGTCAATTCTATTTAACCTAGTTCCTAATATAGTTACGATAAATTCATAGATTTTTTTTTTGAACAATTGCATTTACTGACAATGTGACTGACTCCTGTGTGTGCTTCGGGTGGCAATAACTTTGGCGTTGTTTTAATTTTTTTTTAATTTTAACGATCGGTTAAGGCCACCCGGTTTAAAGTATGTTTGTAACAAGTGTTGTTATCTGGCAACAGCTGTAAATACAAGCCATTTATGGACCTCCTTTTGATTGTGACAGTCACTCGTTGCTAGACTGTCATGATACCGCTCAGATGGTTATCGATGCAATTCTTGTCTTATGAAATATCGACATGAACATTGAATAACTAGGTTAGCCAAGAACTCTTGTAATTGAGTTGAAAATAGACACAAAAACTGGTGTAAGCTTTGTTTGAGTGCCTCGCCTCCCAAATCTGGTGCAGCTTCATTTGTTTGGCTTTGTTGCTGTATCTTGAATTGTGTGCAAACCTACAATTAACAAAGAGGTTTATACGCTGGGCGGGAACTCACTTAGAAGTAGCTCTCAGCACAACTTCCTTGATTTTTTCTCTGACCTTCCTTAGCTTCCGGGCACATTTCCTGTACAAATATTGACTGACGTAAATCAGTGAGAAATTGAATTCAAAGCAGCTCCTGAGTTTATACCGATCAATCTTCTTTTTGTATTGAGAATTTTAATGTTTTAATTCAGTTAACTGAGAAAGGCGATAAAACGCCGATTATGCAAATTGTGATTGTTTTGAGTTTCCTGAAACCGAACTTTTGAAATAAAAAACAAGAGAGGAGCATTAGCGGCTGTTTACATAACTGTTATTGACAAGGTAGCCCGCCCCCTCGCCACGTTAAGCCTTTATTCATGTGCTAACAAAGCCCGACCTCCTTCACGCGTCAGCGGCTTTCATTCCATTACTGACAGTTGTCACTGCCGGCCGGCAACAGATCGACAGTAGTTAAGCTACGTTCGAATGTTGTCGTTTTCACTATGCTCAAGTTTGCTGTTAAAAGGAAAGCGGCAGAAATTTTTCACGAAGCTGTGGTCACAAAAGATATTGCCAGAGTGAAATTTCAATTGGTGAACAATAGCGAGCAGTTTAATGTTGATGAGTTAGACAACGACGGTTTGACGGCGTTACAGCGTAGCTGTTTTAATGGCAATACGAAGATAGTTCAGCTGCTGATAACGTACGGCGCCAACCTGCTCATACAGGACAAAGAAGGTTGGACCCTTGTTCATGCAGCAGCTGTCGCTGGCAACAGCGCAATATTGCGATATCTTGTAGCAGTCGGCGCAGACATAACCGTTGTAAACGATCAAGGCGACATGGCCATCGATTTGGCCTCGGACATCGAGTGCGTTATCGTCCTGGCAGATGCCATGCAAAGACTCGGACTGATCTCGGAACTTGAGAGCTTCTTGGCGAAAAAACCCCAAGTAAAAAGGCACCTCAAAGATATATTAACCGCAGCTAAACAACAACGAGTAGGCTACAATAACCGCTCAAGGTCGGTCAACTCTCCTGTTTGTGTATTTATCGAGGAGGAATTTGACTCGAGTCCGCACACGGTACTAGACAACACATTTCCCTGGAACGAGTTCATGACAAATGATAGATGTGGGAGATTTGTTAACAGAAACGTGACCTCAACACTTGGAGGATTATCTGATATTTCCGCTTTAACTCAAAGATCCATTCTAACTCACTTTGAGCACAATAACAACCCTGTAGGGAAAATGTTTTGTGCCAAGTGTGAAAAGAGAAAGAAGGATGGTCACAAAAGGTCCTCCGTGGCATCCGACGCATCCTCGTCCTCGGATTCTTCATCAGACTCCGCATATCACTCTACAAAATCTTTCAGTTCTCAGTCATGGGGGGGCGACCTACCAACACCAACCAACTCAGTCAAAAGCTTCGTGTTATCAGAACCGGGCACCGTTGAGAAAGTGACCAGTTTCACACTTAACAGGTGTAATTCTTTTGCTGCTAACCCGAACCAACAAGTGATAGATACCGCAACACAGCATCGCAACGCAAGACGCACAATCTCCTTGCCTTTAATGGAAACTAATTTTGTGCCCAACAACAGTACCATTGTACCTAAAATGGATGCCAAAAACCTTCCGAAAGCAATTGAGAATATGAACGAGTTAAATGAAAACGGGATGTCTTTACTCCATGAGGCCAGCGCTAAGGGGGACGCGCAAAAGGTTTATTTGCTCTTAAACTCGGGCGCTGAAGTAAATAGACAATCAATGGACGGTAGCACGCCACTTCACGAGGCTGCTGCGAGCGGCGATTTGATGTGTACTGTGATGTTGATTGACGCCGGAGCTGACTTATTTGCCGAGACTGACAACGGTCTATTACCTGTTGATCAAGCTCGCAACAATGATACGAGACTTCACATTCAGAGAGCTATGGCCATTAGATAAAACTACGCTTAAGAAAAGCAATAGAATTTGTGTCAACAGTTTCAACTAACAACGGCTTTAAAGTGGATTTTGTTTTTAAACTAAGTTTTAATACATGACAACTAAGAGATTTATTTCTTTCCTCGAGGAGGTATTCCGGTATTTAATCTCCTTTAAATGAACCAATGAAACAGCTAAGAAAAAAATTTTCCTGGTAAGCGTAGGTATATCGAAATAGCTATTCGTATAAAGAGAGTCTTTACAAGATTAATTTATTGTTTATATCACAAACATGTTTTTGTCTTTACCTCTTGCATAGAATTAACAATTTGATTAAATACTACAAAGGACCAACCGGTCGGCTTGTTGCTTCAAACTTTGATTAAGTTTAACTACGACCGAAAGAGTATTTTTAGTTTTGAAAGTGAATCTTAAGGGTTACTTCAGTGTAATTGGTCTATTTGCGACAGAACCATGGTACTCCAACACACTCTTATTGTTTAGGGAAGAGAATAATTACTGAATTCCAAAGTCGCAAATAGTAATCTGGAGTTGTTTTGAACTTTGTTATGAGTTTAACAGTAGTCGACATTTAAGGGGCAAAGCATTTGCGCATGAGAAAAGAAATGTAAAATTTGTACTGCGAACAGGCTTTATTGGCCAACAATGATCCTTCGTATTTAAGTTTCGTTGATTTTGTTGGGAAATTTGTTTGCAGTTAACATCCGTGGACAGCTCGAGGCCCGATCAAAGCACGTTGACGTAACTAGCCAACGCTGAACTCTAAATCTTCTTGTAGTCCAAATCAAATTTGCTTCTTTAATATCAGTCAATGAACAAGCTTAATAGAGACAGAAACAAAATTTATTAAGTCTTTTGCTGTTAATTGTAACTTGTGACGGCGCTTTTGTTATTTCCTATTGATTACAGTGTTTAAGTGTTTTTTTTATCTTCAAAGAACAAACAGGGCGGTTTGTTTTATGTTGAAGTTAGAAAGCTGACAAAGAACAACCCTTCTGTTAATTTTAAAAAAATAATTAAATCCATATTGTTCCATCCACTGGAAATCGAAAAAAATTAAGTTTCTTTAGAACAAAAGCATCAAAACTGACGTATCAGTTACAGTGTTTTTTTACGTTGTTCAAGAGGTTTTTGAGTTAATTTCGGTAACAATTGAATATCTACTTAAAGGGGGGAACAATTACCGAGAAAATTGTGACTTAAAAGTCACCGGCAAATTCTAGTTTTACAAAAAATTTTAAAATACTGCTTTGCCAAAGGCAGACCTAGAACAAACTTCAAATGGTGACGGACCCTGTTATGTTAGCGGAGCGCGAAATCCCAAACCGGCCAAAAGCGGCATTTGTGCGCATGCTCGAGTTCATCGCGGGTACTTACTGAATCACATAAATTTGCAAAACTCAGTTTTCATCTCTGATGTACATGGGACAAAGTGGTGTTTGACACCATATAAAAGACTTTATCGACAATAATTAGTTTTATAATTAATTCTGTCAGCACATTTCATTTTTTATCAGACACTTGGTGACTCTGTCACGGCGGATTGCTGAACGTACCAACTCATCCCTAGGTCCTTTTTCCGAGAAGACGGACGGAGAAAAGCCCTTGGCCTGGGGACGAGTTGTGAACGTACGTTACATAACTTTTTAATTCGAGGTTGAGACAAAAGATAATCCCTGCTTTTTCCTTTCGATGAAAGGAGAAAATATTTTATCAATGAACAACTCACAAGACCATTCCTGAACAAGTTTTAAGCTAATTTGTTATCGTGTACTTAAAACTCGCGCCTCCTCACGAAATTAACGCGAGTTTATTCTTTACGCGGGAATTTTCCGTGCGAGTTTCCTGATGTCGACAATTTCAAATTTGGCTGGCGCGATTGTTTAACAGCAATGGTTTTCTTTATTTACGGAATGTGTAAGGAATGTAAAAAACGCTGGATCAATTGTATCATTGATCAATATATTTGTTTGTTTATCAAAAACTTTTGACGGGATCATATACGTTTGTACTCTTTTCCCAAACAGAGGTTTTGTTGTCAAAATACAAAGTGCATTGTATAATTGGATTAATTTCCCGAAAAAATTATACCTTCAATATTTTCTAGAATCAAAATCGACGTTTAAGGTTATAAGGTTACTCACAGAAGGAAACTCATTTTCATCATTCTCTGGCAAACAAGAAAGTTAAAAAAGCTGATGTGAGTGATGGTTATTTTCTTTTCGCCTCTTGTTATTGTAGAAACATACAATGGATTACGCTCATTTTAATATATGCGTCTGGGAATTTGCATGGAAACATGCTGGTAAACATCTGCTTTCACTATAGTCGTTGTTTTGCACAGAAAGACACGATAGGTCGTACAAGGACGGTTTTAGAACCAGTGGTGTGTTGTGGAGCTAAAAAAAAAACTGGTCACATGACCAGTGGATGCAGTTTAGACTTTTGTTTCTTGAGTCTATGAAATTGTTTATTCGTTCATTAAGAGCACACAAGAGCATGCAGTTGAGTTCAGTGCCCCAGAAAGCAGAAACCTTAGTGTGTTATTCTCATGTGTTGTAATTTTTTGTGAAAATTGTGTCTGGCAGGCAGCGAAGCAAAATAAATATCACAAATATTTGCCTTAACACCCCACGAGGCAAAAATTCACCAAAAGTACCAAAGACAAGACAAACGTTCTAGCCTCTTGCATCATGGGTAAGAGTTCAGCTATTTCCACACAATGGAGTTGACGAAATATGCAAAGAAGGAAAATTCAAGACCAAAATTGGCACAATAAAACATCTAAATCCCCATGAGCAGTGTAATTAATCACATCAGAGGTAAAAAAATACAGCAATCAAATTAATGCAAGTACAATGATTTGTCCAGAAGCATCATAATGGGAGCCGTGACAAGGGCAGTAGTAGCCACCAAAGTCTCCTGCATTGGCAATAGGCACACATCCCAAATGGGTACACACACCGATCACCACCAACCAATCATCCTTCTTAACACGGTCAGCATCATGAGCAGGATCTCGAAGTGAATTCACATCAACACTTCGAACATCATCCACCTAAAATAATCGTGGGTTAGCAGGTCCATGTTGGAATGTGATCAGCTAATCGGGTCCGTCGCATATTTTTGGCCTCGGAGTATAAATATTTGACTGTTTTGACCTCTGAATATGAATATTAGGCCAGCCAGACCAGGGAATATGAATATTTGAGAATATTTGCCTCTGGAATATGGATATGTGGAAGTAACTCTGAAATGAATATAAGTATTCAGGTTTGAAATATTCCGCTTCATTCCTCGAAGTTAGCAAGCACTTGCACAAGATCAAATCCAATTCTTTTCTGGTAATCATTGCATTACGTTAAATTCTACGTTATGTCAGTACTGTCTCATATGCCTTACGTTGTTTAGTGTTTAGTTATCAAACAGTTTGATGAAGTCCATCACAGACTCTGTCATGCAGATTGCTGAACGTACCAACTCATCCCTAGGTCCTTTTTCCGAGAAGACGGACGGAGAAAAGCCCTTGGCCTGGGGACGAGTTGTGAACGCACTATACATAACTTTTTAATTCGGGGTCGAGGCAAAAGTTAATCCCTACTTTTTTCTTTCGATGAAAAGAGAAAATATTTAATCAATGAACAACTCACAAGACCGTTCCTAACAAGTTAAACTACTTTGTTATTGCATGTGTACTTAAACCTCGCGCATTACGAAATTAACGGGAAATTATCCATTGCGCGGGAATATTCCGTGCGAATTTTCCTATTTCAACATTTTCAAATTTGGCTGGCGCGACAATTTTACAGCAATAGTTTTCTTTAATTTATTTACGGAATGTGTAAGGAATGTAAAAAACGCTGGATCAATTGTATCATTGATCCATACATTTGTTTGTTTATCAAAAACTTTTAACGGGATCATACACGTATGTACTCTTTTCCCAAACAGATGTTTTTATGTCAAAATACAAAGTGCATTGTATAATTGGACTAATTTCCCGAAAAAAATGAAACCTTCATAATCGCTTATCAAATTTCCTAGAATCAAAATCGACCTTTTAGGTTATAAGGTTACTCACAGAAGGAAACTCATTTTCATCTTTCTCTGGCAAACAAGAAAATTAAAAATGCTGATGTGAGTGATGGTTATTTTCTTTTCGCCTCTTGTTATTGTAGAAGCATACAATGTGTAAAGTTCACTACGATCATCGTGTGAATCTGGGGTTTTTACTCATCATTGATCAGTTGAATAAGCCAACAACAAACACACTCTTGTTAGCCGATTTGGCTATTTCAAACAGTTTATTGATTTACGAATTACGGCGTGACGAAGACGATCAGTATGACGGTAAACACTGGAAATAAGCAATTAAATTTGTGTTACTAATAACCTAGGCTAACTAACTAACCCTTAAAATACCTGATAACAAAAGAAACAATAATAATATTGCTATACTTTCAGAAATATACTTGATGTGCTTGCATAACTCTTGCATCTAACATTCAGCACTTCGCGAGCGAATATAATCAAAGGCAGTTATAGTTTGGTACGTATTAAATAGCCGACAAATTACTTCAAATTACGTTGATATACTCTTCACCTAAAATAACAGAATAATTACGCTACTTGCACATACCTCTTACCCAGGTTTAGTGATCGAAGCGAAATCTGATTCAATAACACTGTAGCATTCGAAAATCAAAGGAGCAGTCTAGCTGCCACGAGGCGCTGCTAAATTATCAATTGAAATATTAGATATTAAAATAAAATATTAACCTGTCTTGTAAACCACGATTCAATCAAACGATAAAGTATTCAAATCTTACGGATTGCGTTACACAATGGATTACGCTCATTTTAATATGTGCGTC
>JAOBAT010006426.1:0-10603 GCA_026413305.1 Hydrozoanthus tunicans
TCAGTACATTTAGATAAGAAAAGTTCTTTTCTCCTCCAATCACAGATGGGTAGATGACAGTAGAATCATAAGAACAAAAGTATAAAACATTAAAAAGTAAAATATACGCAAGAGCTATAAAACTTGTGGCTGCCATGACGGCGCATACATCAATTTAGGGGGTGGGGTATTATGTGCCGCCACCCACCACCTTTTTTCAAAATTGCTTAATTTCTGGAGCAAATATCATGTTCAATAAAATAGATATTGATAAAGTACTTGCACCATCGTCTTCTTTGTGGAGAGAGGAGTCCATAATACAATAACAACCAATACTCCTAAATCAGGTTTTGAGAACTTGAGCTCTGAAAATGTGGGGAGGGTTGGGGTAGTGGGTATCTGCCGCCACCCACCACCTTCCCCCGACAAAATTGGGTCCCTTAAAAATACCATTGTTTTGACTTCTTCCCTTAGCTGATAACCGAGATTTGCATGATCGAACCAACCACAACGCTAGATTATAACTAATGCATTAACCGATTTTGAAAAGCTGATCAAAAACAATAACGCTAAGCTAACAATCAACTTAAGAACAGTTTGGGAATTAACAAGCAATATTCCTCTCACCACGTTACTGGTCACCCAGTTTCTGTCGCCCACGTACTTTGAATTACCCCCGACCCTACCCCCTACAGGTCATGTTTTATCTGAACTGCACTTAACGTGATAGAGGCGTGTGTCCCGGATGTCGTGAGCTCGAAGTAAGAGTATTTTTGTTTTCTCTGCTTGTAATATTGTTATTTTTCTATGGCGGTGTTTCTCAGGATTGCTATTGGATAATTTCACAGCTCGTTGAGTTATCATCCTTATCTTCTATACCAGCTTACTCAACATACGTGACAAGTCTCAGCTCGCCATTTGGCAGAGCTCGAGCTCTTCTCACGTTCTGCCGACCTCTGCTCAATGAGATTAAACCTTAATTCGTTTCTCACGTTATTCACCCTCTCGTGGTGGTCACGAATGTATAGTCGTTGTCCCAGAAGGATTAAGACGTCTTGTTTGAAGATTTTATCAGTGACGTGGATAAGATCTAATTGTATTTTCACGTGAGAATTTTCTAGTTGTTTTGATAAAATTTTGTTAAACCCAAGCGTTTGGAATTCGACTGACTTGCAGTCCGAGTTTGGAATTAAGTTAGAGTCCGAGCCGTAATTTTAGGAGGAAATTTCAATACACGTTTGGTATTTTCACTACGGTTGCACAGTTTACTTACGAAAAAATTGGAAAGCAAAACGTACATTCGTAAAAAAAAATTATTTAAAGTTCTTTATACGGAACTTTAGCTAGTTTAGGGGGAAAACGTAGACTTCATCTGTTTTTGACATTTTGCTTTTCTGTTCTCCATTTTCGTGAAAAAGTATTCGGAGTTAAAGTCAGAAAACGGAGTTCTTGAGCACAACTAACTGATCAGACATGCAGTCACGGAACTCTCGTGATCGAGCGCGCGCGATCAATATCTGTTTTTTGTTGTCTTCAGCAATTGATCTTTAATGCTGTCTTGTGGAAATTTAAATTTCTTTAAGCAATCGTGGGGAAAAGTTATGCTACTTTTACATCGAATTTTTTTTAAAGTGCGCAGCTATTATGGAAAGACGACTGAAATGAGCATTTCTTAAAACATTGCAAAAAGAATGTAGGACTTGAATAGCTCCCCCAACGGCTAACTCTGCAACTGGATCAAACTATGAATGGCACTGAATAAACAATAATTATGTAATAGTAGGTGATGAATGGTGCAGATTTATAAGCAAGAGTTCGCCAGAGACTCCTTGGGTCTAAGGCATAATATTCCCCTATCTGCAAGTGTGTTTAGTTTGCGGTGAGAAAATTGTCTGCCATACCCTATCATGCAAAGAGAGAAGGTTTGTGGGGCAGGAATAACCCGAATTGTACCAACGTTAAATTGAAGTCGGACCACAGCTCCCGGGGGTCAACATGCGTCACTCTGACATCGAAAAACGCTGCAACTCATCGACCCCTTCGATATTTTCAAACAATGTTTCAAACCCTTTGTATGATTTTTTTAAAATAATTGTCAACAAAAAAATATGTCTGCTGGAGATTCTAAAAGATAAGCGAGGGTCTCATTTTCGATCCTCAATGGTCCGTCGAGTATCCCAACCAACTGCTGCAACCTATCGAAAATATGAGCAAGTCAACCTCAGAAGCGCGGTAACGACAAGCCCTGGAGGCAAGACAGAGAGGGGGGCGGGGGACATTTTTCGATCGGCATACTAACTCCAAGTGTAACAAGGTGAAAACAACAGATGGCGCAGGATTTGAAAAAGGATCCTTAAATTCACTCCCTTTTTGGAACCAACAATAAATCCTAATCTTTGACGGAAGTATTAGAATTGTTAGTCTTTGTAATTATAAATGATAATAATAATAATAATAATAATAATAATAATAATAATAATAATAATAGTAACAATAATGATAATAATAATATAACAACAATAATAACAACAACAACAACAACAACAATAATAAAAACAAAAACAATAATAATAACGACTCAAGACTCAAGCTATTCGCATTTTTAGTGCATGTAATTTCACTTTCTTCCGACGAACAGCTGTTTGAAAATATACCTATAGAACTTCCTGTTTTAATATTTTATAACAGGCTGTCTCCGTCCGTCTGGACAATGCTTTTTGTTGTTATCATTAATATTGCTCTCTCATCTCCGCCAAGAGGGTTACGCCGCCATGGCGCATCGATTACGATTTATATTGGTATATTTGTTCTTGCAACAGAGAAATAAGCCGATGAAAAGAAGCAAGGCTTAAATGAAATACCTTACTCTATCTAAACAACATTTAGCTGATTTAGATAGCAGGTATACTAAGATGAAAAAAAACAGAGCAAATTATTCAACTAAAACTAGGCCACATACTTCGTCTCAACTATGAGATGTCTCTCCATCCATTGCCTGGTACCAAGTCACGTTTTCTGAAGTTATAAATATAAACATTTCACTTTCAAGCTGTACTACTTGATGTTGGATGGGTACAGTTCTATTTCTGTCGAAAAACCCCAAGCTTTCTCTACAGAACACGTCGGCAAAAACAGCCGATAGCTGTTGAAGTTGGCGGAGCTTTGAAGTTCGATATGCTACTTAACACTTATATAAAGATTTGAATAGAAATGAAGCCTATCGAAACGATTTTTTGCAACAAAATATCGCACTTACATCAGCGAATTAAATATAAATCATGACCGCGACCATGCCGAACTGAATGATGAATCGGAAGCTGTGGTTTTACCATAGGTTCCGTGTATTAGCCCTAGTCTCAACTTCAGCTCACTTTTGGTTTTGTGTTTTTCGAAAATTGATTCGTCAACGGTAGAAATATACATTTATTTTCTTTAGTAAAGGCGAAGCTTTTCGTAACAAACCATAACCTGGTTTGGAAAAACTCCTAGTGTATTGAAAGTGTGTATTATTTAAATTTAAAACCGTTGTATTGTCAGCAACATGGAGCGGAAGTGCAACTTATGAAACTTACCAATGAGTTTAAGTTTAGAAAGATGACTTCAGCGCGCTCTCAACTTTCAATCAGTCCAGCAAACAAATTTGTTTTAAAGTTTCGCTTTTTCACTTTTACGAAACACTTATCTTTAGGTTGATATATGCAGGGACATAAGACTAATAAGAGCGGTTTTATTACTCCATCAAAATTTTCTTTGAAAACCCTAATGGCCTTATTTAAAAGTATCTTGAAAGTTTCACAGCTCGCTCTCGAAAACGAGCTGACCACGGTTCAACGCGTATTGTCGTTTGAAAAAGAAATTTTCGAAAGTATAACAATCAAAGCAGTTCTTGCCCATATCTTAGTGCGCTCGACATTAACGACCATTAACATTTTTAATCAAAAGACACAACATTTTTTAGTGTTCGAATTAAATTCTTATGGCAGAACTCTTTTTTGAGTTTGGTTTTTATCAGCTTATCTTATATCGCTACCCTTCCGGCTTGTGCACCGAGCCTTGACTGTTGCCTGCTTAAACTGCACGCAACAAAACAGTTTGTTTATTTTTCTGAAATTAACCGCATTTGAAAACAGTTTCGTGTTTCACGTTGGTTGTGAGACAAAAGTTTCAAAGTTAAAAATGCTCTGGTCCCCGTTGGTACACCCGTATCTCAAAAGTCATTATCCTTTGAGTTTTTCAATGACGTAGAAACAGTCAAGTTAGAATTTTCGTCGTGAATAAGTGCATCATAAACAGATTTTACTCCTTCAAAGTATTTAGATTCAGGGGCTGTTATCGAAAAATATATTGACAGACACAATAATTAGTCTTGACGATTCTGATTGACGTCTCTCGCGGGTCACATAAGGTTATCGCTAAACCAATCAGCTTCAAGTATTTCCATCTCCCATAATGCCTCACGCCATGTTTTTGCGAAATTCATCATCAAGTCTCGTAGTTTGCACTGGTTGTGTAATGAAGTCTATGGCAGTTACTATATTCCTTCGGATAGTAACAGGTTCTTGGAGCCAATGATTTTAATATTAGTGAGAAAAAATTAGGAATTCATACTTATGGTGGGTTTTAATGAGAAAATCGAGCAAATGAATGGCTCACTAACTCTGGATACCAAAGGCAAAGGAGAAGAAACAGGCTGTTGGAGGAAGAGTACTTCAATTAAGTCGACGGATGAGACAAACAGTGCTGCTTTGCTGGCGAGTTTGCCTTTTGAAATTATCTCAAGGCAGGTTTATTACTATGACGAGTTTAAACTAACCAACCTTGCTAGTGGATTCTTTGGAGACATATATAAGGTAAAGCTTTGGTTACGTTATATTTGTAAGTTTTTCTTTCGACGTCTGCTTCGTTATGTTGATAAAGGGTCATTACAGGAGCTATTTTTTACGACATAGGTTGAGCATGTGGTGACCAAAGAAGTTATGTGTATGAAAGCAATCAAAGCGGAACATGAAGACGATTTAGAGCCAAGCTACAGGGAAATTTCCCTTTTACAACGTCTTTCGCACCCGAGTTTGCTGCGGTGAGACAGTTATACGTGTTTCGTTGTTTGTTTCTGTACGCGAGTGTGTTAACTTCCCTTCCGCATCAGTTTTTACGCAAACATTTGTTCTTTTTTATTTGTGTTCTAATTTTAGGTTCATGGGGATTTGTGTGCAAGATAACCAAATTCATCTTTTGACCGAGGTAAGTTCGTTAAATTTTTGAAAGTTTTGAGTCATGATCATTTCCTCGGGCTGCAAACAGTTCATTGACCACGATCGATCGATGTTTTCTGCAGTTCCTGAACGGGGGTAATTTGGAAGAGCTATTGATGAACCACGAAGAGACTTTATCCTGGTCGGAAAGGCTTTATATTGCTCAAGACATTGCAAAAGCACTGGCGTATCTTCATAAAAACAGAATCATCCATAGAGATCTTACTTCGAAGGTATGCAAGTTTTTGTCTGTCATTAAAATTCTTAAACAAAAACAAAGTTTTTGTAAATAATGTTTATTGAATCCTATTATGGGCAAAAAAAGTTAATGTGTACTTTAGCAGTTTGTTGTAATTTCACTATATTTTTGGAATTCATGTTTTAGGATTTAAGAACCAAGCTGTATTTTGGTTTCTAATTCGACAAACAATACAAGATGGCTCCTAAACTTGAATAAAAATGGGGTAACTTATAAATAATACTTCCACCTTCCCACAGAACTGTTTGATAAGAAAGGCGAACGATTGGAAATATGCTGTTGTTGCAGATCTTGGACTCGCAACAGAAATCCCAAAGTAAGTAGTATTTTTCCTGTTTTAAGCGAAGTAAGTGTTCCTAGCAGATTGTTTTGAACACATTGTCTGCTATAATTGGCACTGTGTAAAGCATGATTGGCGCGAAAGCCAAAACCATATCATTGAAAAAAAAATGGTTTAAGATCTTATATTTTGGTATAATTTAAGATATCTATCACTACTAAATCAACTGCAAAGTTAAGTTATATCTGGTCATTAGCAGTCATTTCCGGTTTGATCTACTTTTTGTAACAATCTCCCAGAACTGGTTCTTTCTGCATAAAAAATCCCTTTTCTTAGAGAATTTGCAAGACTTTAAGTGAAGGCTGCAAAGTAAACTTGTTAAATGAAATTTTGGCACTGACAAGTAGATTCGAAAACATTGTTTATTTTTTGTCGCCAAAATCCATTTTTAGATGTAGAAACTAGCGCAGTTTGCTCTTCAAATAAAGCAGGTGCCGAATTGAAGAATTGAAGCCGGTGGCTTTTCAAACTGCCTGTAGCAATAAAAAGATGGAAATAATTTCTAAATTAAAGATCTTGCGACCACTGTAGAAAAGATCTCGTCCTGCCAAGAAGTTTAAAGATAATTATTTTTACCATTGCTCGATACACAAGATACAATGGTATATTGTTGTTGAAATATTCCTCATTCATGTCCAGCAGTTAATTGACCCTTTACACAAAGCTCTACATGAATCATTTAGACCCTCGGGGTGTTTTTTGGTTCACAAATTATCACAACATATTTGAAAAAATTGTATCGTTTTTAAAGTTTAGAACAGGGAACATTTTGCAAGCTGTGAAACTGGTTCTGCAGCTTTTGTTTTCAATCTCCCGTGTTTTCAAGCACAAGAAGTCTCTAGAACCATAAACAACATTCTGATTATTTTTTTTTGTTTTGCTGGGATAATAGGCATTGTTATAGCACAACTCCTTGTTTTGTTTTGTAAATAACCAGAGACTCTAAAATTGCTGTTTATTGCTGTGATAGCTTATAAATAATCATTCCAAGTGAATACTAATTCAGGTACCTAAATATGTTTTCTTACAAAGGAAGTTTTTAAACAGCATGTTTTATGTTTGAAAGAGCAATATATATCTCAGTATTTTTTTTAATGTATTGTCATGGTAACAGAGGTTGTTTAATCTGTCAGTCAAAGTGCTTCTGCTCTCATACTATGAGTCTCGGGGCTCATTTAAATTGTTAGACAATTGCAATTGTGATCTTAGTTTATTGAAATAGTATTATTGAGCTAGCAGTGGTCTTGATGTTTCAATATGTCAGAGTTCACAGTTTCCCTGGAGAACCCTGCCTTATTTTTAGCATTTCCAAACCTGTTTAGAAAATCAAATTAAAATGTTTTCGAGCAGACAAGAACAGTCAGTAGATCTATGTTTTACTTGTTATTCTTGTCTTATCGTTTTTATTTTATATATTTGTGGTACATTTTTTTTATTTTTTGTTATTTTTTCATAAACATTTGTCGTTATAAACTAAGATTAAAAATTACAATTATTTTTAAAAATTGGACATCAATTTAATATCGAGTTTGAGAATTTTGGAAAGTTAATCCTGTGGCTGTCAATCTGCTAGCCAACACAGACAGCTGAACTTCTTGGTTAACCTTTCTTGTACCAGGGAATATCTTTCCTTGATATATTTCCAGGTATTATTTATAATTCTGGTGCCAACTCATCAGTAGCTGCCAGTAGCTGTCATTAAGTCATTGTTTTTAACTACAAGAAAAAATCATATTTATGAAGATGGATGAAGGACTGCCATGAGTATCTGCTATGTTTATTCCAACCCATTTCGTTGGTACATCCTGAAGGCATCCTCTAATTTTAAGTTCATTAAAATTCTGGGTCAGAGTGAGTTTTTCACAAACAAAAAAGGTTATATTTAAACTTGGTATAAGTTAGAAATTCGTGAACATTATGTTTCTTTTACCTGCAGGTACTGTAGCTGTTTATGTGAATTCGACAACTTTGTCAAAATTAGTTTGCATTTCAGTACTAAATTTAATATGCTTTATTATTAGAGTAACTCTAAAAATAAATCATATTATCGTCAAACAATATTTTTAAGGAAAATAGGGACAGATCCTAGTAGTAAATTTTCAAAAGTTTGAAAAAAGTAGGGAATCTAGTGGATCACTTCTTGTTGCTGTTTGGGGTCCATTTACCAAAAGTCAGGATTCTCTTAAAAAACCTTTGTCTATTTCCCTCCAAAAATGTAGTCATTTCCTTAATTTTTAGCTTTT
This sequence comes from Hydrozoanthus tunicans, assembly GCA_026413305.1. Taxonomy (NCBI): domain Eukaryota; kingdom Metazoa; phylum Cnidaria; class Anthozoa; order Zoantharia; family Hydrozoanthidae; genus Hydrozoanthus; species Hydrozoanthus tunicans. Next base: position 8,074 of record JAOBAT010006426.1, read on the forward strand.
CCTTTCTTGGTATAGAATCTGAATCTGAATGTTACTGTGCTTAGCACAAAAAAAATGGTTATTAGAATGATGAAGAGTGGATCAAAAACAAAAACTCTAACTCTGAAAAAAACCTCTGAAATCCATTTAGACTGGTGAAATGAGAAAGTTACAGTCTAAATAACAAAAATGACAAAATGTGTCAGTTTATGCTTGAAAACAATTTGAAATAAATGTGGTTTTTTAAATATGGGCCTAAATGCTCAAAGATGAATAACCACTAAACTCGTAGTTAAGTTTTCAACCTATATTCTTGTTTCAAGCTGATTTGAGTTTTAGTTACAGAGTTACTTATCATGTGACTCGGCTCCCCATGTGAGTCTGTAGCTCAGTGGGTAGAGTATCTGACCAGTAAGCAGAGGGTTGCAGGTTTGATTCCTGTCACTAACTCAGAATTTTTTCTGATCACTCCAACTTGAGAAGTGGTTTCCTTCATTCTATACTACACCAAGTTTGGAACTTCTAAATTAATCATTCATTATAGAAGAAATTACTGCTTTAAGTTTGGCTTTTAAAAGCATACATTGTCAGGAGACTTTTAGACAATTTTTTTTTCATCTGTCACATTTTCTTTGTTTTGAATATGTGGAACTGTTCACAAATATCTTTCCATATTCATGATTTCAAAAAGCTTATTTGCCATTAGTATTTCTAGTTTAACTGAAATTTGGAACACTGAACATTAGGAATTTAACACAGCAAGTCTAAAACCTTGTCTCAGTTTTTCTTTAAACCATATTTTTCTTCTTGAGTTAGAATTAATTTTTTTGAAAAATATGCGAAAAAATCATGGCTAATCTACCAAGTAGTATATTAAGTATGTCTACAAAGCCCCAAAGTTGACATTAATTAGTGAAATGAGCTCTTCTCAGTCATGGGTGGCAGAAGCAAACAATTATTGGGGTGTACAGTGGGAATTTTTGTCGGTGGTGCATTTGCCAAGTGGCTGGCACGTTTGGGTTGTTTGAAACCTGTGCTTGAACAGCTAAGAGCATGTATGTCATAGGTTATCTTAAAATGTTATATCAATTAATTGCCTTTTTTATTGTTATTTATAAAGGTCTGGAGTTCTTCAGGTTGTTGGGTCACCTTATAACATGGCACCTGAAATGATGAGAGGGGAGAAATATGATGAAAGGGTATGCCTTGTCTTTCTTCTGTTTTTCAGTTTTTTAGGACTTAAGGGGATAGTTAGACAATGGGTCTAAAGGACAGGTTTCCAACTTACCACCAACACATTGCCAATGCTACCTAAAAATGAATGCTTGCTGCTTGATTCTTACATCTAATTGTACCATGCTGGCTACATGACATGGTTTTCATATTACAAGCTGACCATATTTAATTTTATGGCTACCAAAACTTGCCCTCCATATGGCTACCAAGAGCATGAGCAATATTATATTTAATTTACATAATTAATAGAATTAATATATAAATTACATAAATAATTGAATCAATATGTACAATTTGTACACAGACTTGTGTATATTTTCCAATACTTAGAAAATTATCTTTCCATTGAGAGAACATCCTCAAGTTAAACTTGTGTACTGTAAACTAAACTTACTTATAGTTGTTGCACACTTGAGTTGCTCAATGCAGAGTATGAACTTTATGACCAAATTACCACCTCAGAAAGAAAAGTTTATTTACTCCCACATGATTGATTTTATAAGCTCTTGCTACTCTCCTTCTAAAAGGGAATGGAGATTGATAGAATGATAACATGGATTTAGAGTAAGATATTGTATATGACAGTTTGGTTTTGCAATAAAGTTTCATTGAGGAAATAAGGTGTCTGATGTCTGCATTCATTATCTACTTTACAGGCAGATATATTCTCTTTTGGCATTATTCTGTGTGAGATCATTGGAAGAGTCCAGGCAGACCCAGATGAACTGCCAAGGACAAATGTAAGTTTTTCATTTAACCATAGTTTACTAAGTCTGTTTAATTCATAATCTGAAAAAAGCTTAGTCCTTTCTCAAGCCTGTTAGGCCGGTGCTTATATGCAGTTTCCATAGTGTTAAGCGGATGTGAGTCTTTGACTGCCCCAGGACAGGGCACTAATCAATCGCAGGTTCTATCAGAAGCTGGTACTCATTTTTATTAAATGTTAACTCTGATTTTCGGTCAATAACCAAATTTCCAGCGTCCTGATTGGCTGAACTCGGGTCAATAAGCTACCATATGGATTTTTTTGAGTTACGGACCTCAAAAGTCAAAACAATGTCCGGTGAACTTTATTATCCGCTCGAAATCACAAGTATAGAAGATTGACCCAAGAAAAGTTCTACTAGAGACGTCAACTGAAAATAATAACCAGAAAGGTAAAACAGTGAATGAAAACTATCAGCAAATGGAGAAAGTCGTCAAGTTTGTCGTCGGTGCGAATATTGAAGTTCAATGATTATTGTGGAGAATATTTTTACAAGAAATAAATGCTTTTTAATCAAACTAATGAGCCATTTAATAAAAATCTTAATAA
>JAOBAT010006437.1:0-10602 GCA_026413305.1 Hydrozoanthus tunicans
GAGACTAATTAAAACCAATGTTTAGATAGGAAATTTGAAGTTACATTACAAAGACATTTAATCAAACCTGATTTATATGACAACAAGTCAATCCTATCTTGACGATCAATCAATAACTTAACTAACTCTAGGTGTTCATAATTTTACATAAACAATTGGCAAACGTTGAAAATGCAGCTTGGACAACAAAATAACTTCTCTAACTTTAAAACAACATTTTCCCAAATAAAGAAAAAGCTGCTGGCTCAGCAAAACTAATGACGTCATGATTTTTTTTTATCTATAAAAACCAACAAATACATTGAATAATTAGTTTTCTTTTGTTTTAAAATTGATAGACTATGTGCAAACGCCACAAACAGAAATTTAACCTAAACCAAGAAAAGAAATGCAAGTTTTCTGCAGCCCCCTCCCTCCCCCTAGCCTTTGAAACGAATCCCCTGGAAAAAAGTTTTTACCACAATTTTGTAGCTCAAACTCTTAAAAGCGGGTAATTTGGATATTGGCCTTCAAAGTTTTAAACTAATGCAAAATCGTTAAACGAAAAAACAAAAGTTTGGGGTTGCATTACCCCCTGCTAAAGAAGAGGGTTAAACTAGATTACCAAAAACACATAGCCACAAAGGAACTCTATCAAAGACATGATGATGATTCTAACTGCTAACAAGAATGCGACAAGTTGCCATAAATACCTAATTGCGCGTTGCTTATTGTTGTTTATTGAAGGGCAATATATTGTAATTAATGTCATTATCTATTGAACTCGTGTGATTAATGAAACGGAACCCTTGACCTATACGTGGCGATCAAACTTCATTCTTCTCTAAATTCAAGCCTAATATAAACAACCACCATAACATTGCCAGAGCTCTTCAGTTCGTGAACCTATAACGAACTATGATTGAGAATTGGGGAAAAGTTTTGAAGCTTTATTATTGGATAGAAAACGGCCGTATGGAACGCCACGGCTGCCTTATTGTATTAGTCTATGATAACACTTAAAAAATAATGGTTTTGTCGTGATGATTTTCATCTGAGTACGCTATTTGTGAAGTCGTGAGAATGATACTGTGTGTCGCTGAAACGTAAAGTGAAAGACCTTATGCTTGATGATGACACAATAGGGTTTTCCTGCACTAAAGCGAGTGCTTGGCGGCGATTTTCATTTGCTTTGTAAAGCGCAATGAGCATTCCATTGAATAGACATAGTAGAACAGACATAACGAACTGCTGAACATTAAAAACGGTTAAAATTTGATCCAAATTTCCCGCGATCTAACATAGTATTTCACCACCAAGACTCGTGCACTTTGATGCACTTTGACGTCATCATAAAAAGCAATTGATTTACGAATAATTCTAAATCGCTTTTCAAATGAGTTTAAATTTTTCGGCTCGATAAGTCATTTTTGGCGGTGGGAATGATTCAAGATATTGTTATCATGTGTTAATACCTGTTACTAAGGCTAAATCTGTAAAAATATAACCGTGTTACTCCAAGCTTAGAGTTCTCCAAGAGGACATTTTCATTTAGTAAGGAAATACGCTTTTGCTGATGTTATATCGACAGAAAACAGCTTTGTCCTCAAGGCGGTTGGGATCAGTCAAGTTTGGGTTGTAATGAAGATAAGATTTCTGTTTACAAGCTGTGTATTTGATTATGAAGAGCCATGATGGAGTTGCTTTTACGCTTTGTATCTCCGTTTTTATTGCGAGTTCATTAGGAGTCGAATCCTTCGAGGTTTCTCGAAGTGTTGAAAGTAACGAAAAATTTTTCTCATCGAGGGACAAGTTTCAAATTCCGAACTCTATCTGTAGACAACAGACATGTTCTGAGTTTGGCGCTGAGGGAAACAGTTGCTTCTGTAAATGTCCGCTATCTCAACCGTCGTTTATTTATAAAGATAGAAAGTGGGCCTGTGTATCTGATACATTTCAAACCGAAGAAGGTAAGTTTTGTTTTATCAGTAAGTTTACTTGATGGATAAAAAGCAAACCTTTACTGGTTAGTCTTAAAGTTAAATCTCCAATGAAAAAATGTTAATCTATGTCCTTGTATGATTATTGAGATTTTATCAAGTTCATTGTAAAACAGACATTTTGGAAACTCTATGTGTACTCTCGGCGGCGCTATGAAGGCACATCTGTTCCTGAAGGTCAATTTTGTTGGGTCCATTTTTTGCCATTTTTCGTATTTATTTGCTGTTTTCCTTGTATTGACTTTTCTAATTATTGGAAAGTTTTGGAAAGCACGTTAACTTATTGGTCTAAAATACGGAAGGGTTTTAAAAACGATCACTAGTACTAAGAAAGGAAGTTCGTTTGAAACTGTTTTCATAAGCGAAAGTATCCTTTACAACTTATATTGCTATGGCAGTTTGACAGAAGCAACCAAGCTTCAAGCCAGTAAGTAAAGAAATCTAACAGCCACAGCTGCTTCTGTAGCGATAGGGAGTCTTTTACATCACTTCTGCTGTTTAAAAACAACTAAGTAAATCCCATTTAAGCCAAACATTCCATTGAGCGAAAAAGAACATGACACTTTCGATTCTAATTTTAATTGCTCTTCGTTTGAAATTTGACAGGGGCACTGACTACAAATAATATTTGGCAATAAGTTCATCACGCGAGCAAAAATCAAGATACCGTGTTTACAAAACGTGTTTTTACGCGGGCAAAGTTTTGCAAAACTGAAAAAAAAGAAAATATATTATAGTTTGTCCGCTATACTATTAAAAGGTAGTCCTCGAATCCTCGTCAAATTTCAAAGAAAATCACTTGTATTTTGGCAATATTTTGAAATATTAATTCGAGTTAGGCCAAAAGGCGCTTTTTTTTTTGATTTTAGCTCGGCCTCATTGATTTACCAATAAGAATTGCAGCACTCAGCAAGATTAAATGACGAGTATTCGCTCGAATGTCCTGGCATTTGCACAATGATTTTCCAGCTTCACTAAACCAACATGCAAACATCAAAAATTATTAACAAGCAATCAAGTGTTAAATAGCATAAAGAACAAAGGATTTTGAGTTCATCAAAGACTTTCCGATATTTAAGGTTTCAGCAAACCATATGATTTAGGGACATCATGTCTAAAATGAACAACCTTTGCTTTTAAAACCTTCCCTCTTTTAAGTCGTTAGAGATCAAGTAATGGACTTCGTATGGCACTAAGGGCCAGCAGACTGCAAGGCTTCTGTTCAAGCCGATCATACTCATAATTTGCAACCTGGTGATAAACAATGGTAATAAACTTTGTTACAATGTTAAAGCATGTAGTGTGGGAGAAACCCATATTAATAAGGGGATGCATCTCACAGTTAAGCGTTTCAACCGGTTTTGGGCAGACCAGTTGGCCATTTACAAGCGCGGTGGATTTGACCGTGGAATCACCGAAGCAAATTTGGTCAACACTTGTTAGGGAGGGATTTGACCTCGGGATCGCAAGCAAATTTGCATTCGAATCCGACATCCTATACTGATCTCTAACCCACGTTGCCTTCTATTTGCCCTCAACGCTTCCGCATTCATTCTCGTCTTGATTTCTAATTTTAGTATTTCATTTTTTCATTTCCCTAAATTAACTATATGCAAAGACCTATTCGAACTTTGATTTTGGGATTAACAAATAATTTCCATGGAGATTGTAAACAGTATTTTTATAAGAAATACAAAGCTTTCGTTAGGGAAGGAGTTTATGCTTCAAATTTGGCATAAACCAAGATTAAAATTAGACCGAGACTTAGAATAACAAAGCCCTGGTCTTAATAAGGTATTTCATGTTAATATATTTTTTAACTTTTGATACAACAATTGATATTTTCGGTTTTGAATCAGGTTGTGGATTTAGCCGCTCTCCCGTCTATTACCTGGACCCATCCACTAAAGCCAGCGTATTTGCTCCAAAGTCGAATGCATCCTGTGATGTGAACGAGACGGCTTCCAGATATCAAGACTGTGATGGATCCTGGAAACCAATTGGCAACTATGGGAGACTTCGCATGATGCTAATATCAACAAACGGTTTTGACAAAATTTACCAGTTGGAGGTTGGTTTACGTACTCAAGTTACGAGAAACTACGTTTTCTTTTTTCTGTTTTTTGGGCATTTTAATGTTTAGCATTTATATAGCGCTGTTTTCCATGTGGATATGATCAAAGGCGCTTAAAAATGATTTACGGATGACTCTGGTATTGAGGGTCTTAGATAGTCCGCTATATACGGCTCACAGTAGTGTTCAGTAAGAGTTGCCATCAGTTAGTAGAAGAGACAGACCACAACATCGGGATCACCCTACGATTTTTCGACAAGTGGTGTGGGTTCTTTTAAGAACCCCGAGACTGGGCTTACGGTTTAATGTCCTTATCCGAGAAGACGAAAATCTAACCGTTTGCAGATGTTAGAGCAAAGGCAGCACCTTCTCCTCAGTTATTTTAAGACCCTGACTGAAGGTCCGGCACTGGGAATCGAACCCGGGCCTCCCGCACGAAAGACTGGCGCCTAACCAACTAGGCTAACCAGGCGGCGGTTGGTGTTAACACAGAGACATCTTACATACAACAACACATACTTTTGTTCGGATTCTAAATAGTTCCTTCATTTTAAGGGATTCTTTAGAATTAAGCTTTTTTCTACTCAGGTATTTTCACAGTAAGTTGCCTAAATTGATTGATTATGTACATTTATGCAAACCTATGGTTTATTAAGGTCATTCCTCTGTTTTGCACTGCGCAGCTCTTCTGCGCATTTTCACAATATCTATATTTGTACGGAAATTTCACACTAATGGCTCAATTTTGCCTAGCCAGAATTGTGATAATGGCATTTTGAAACTAAATTGGCTTAAAATAACCATATTTTGACACTCTGTAACTCCACAATGAGGTTGGTGACCCCACTTTTTATTCCATATTTGGAGTCAACATATACAAAGGAACAAACTGACAAAGTTTGAAAAAAAACTACTAGCGAAGTTTTTAAGGGGAATAACCTTAAATGGTTTTAAAATTGATCATCAAGAAAGGTAGGACTAGTTGCCTACCAAGTTCATGACAAATGATACAAAACTGACAGAGTTAAGGAGAACGGGTTTTACCAACACCCCCCCCCCCAACCCGTCTGGGGAGGGGGGGGGGGGCATCAGAAGGAGAGGATTAATTAGCATCCTTATGCTCGCAACTGGTGTTCCATTTAAACTAAAATAGTTCTAATTTCTTTTAGCCCAAATTCAGCACCTTGAGGCTTTCTCTTTGTAGTAAAGTAAGCCAGTGAAACCCCTAGCTATAGCTAGCATTTTGTTTGATGCTAAAATTTTCCAATACAATTCTTCAAAAACTAAGTCTAAGTTTCAACAACCTGAATATTGGAGATACAAGGTTCACAAACTTTTTAGCTCATCTTGTTTTTTTTTTATCTTGTAAGTAGTTTGGGTGCGGTTGGAGGCAATTATGGCGTTAAGGCAAAATTTTCAATCATTGGTCTGAGACCTTCCCCACACTAGACATGACAATGTTTGGAAAACAGGCCAAAATGACTGGCAAAAATGCCGAGATGGCCATAAAAAAAGGGCTCTAAACATATTTTGTCGTCTCAAACCATCACTTAGTAAAACGTCTGCTTAAAGAGACAATTTTTGTACACACTTACATCTATTGTGATCCCCCCAAATACCCCTCTAAAATACCTCCAACTGCGTCCAAAGTGCACGTAAGAGACAAAACGACCTTGTATTGGACAATTCTAAAATTAGCAATAGAATAACTAAATGCTAGCTAAGGAATGCCTGTAAGATAGATAACCGTTTGTCGCATATTTTTTTAAACAGATCAGAGCGGTAAATGGAGCACTTGATATCAATGGAAGGATTGTCAAACTTATCATAACGTGTGAACCGAAAAGTGGAAAGCCTTGTTACTTCTTCAAAATGATTGGAAAGACAAAATGCAAGTGGTTTAAAATTTCACTTAATGTTTTTTTGCTATCCAATTTACGACCTTGCTCGTCATTGAGTTTCTACAGCTAAGTGGTAGAGTATCCGAGTAATATACGAAAGGTCGTGGGCTTGATTTCAGAGCTATATCTCCGCATGATTTCATATTTCTTATCTTCAAGTTTTTGATGGTAGAAAGCTAGATGATCTTTTCTAGATGAATACGTTACTTACTTAAGTTGTGCATAGTTCTATGATCATACAGTGTCGCCAATGTTACTTTTGAAATACGTTCTAAGTCGTATGTACAACCAGATGGTTACAAGTGTGAAGTTAAGCAATAACTTCACACGCTTCTTGTAAATAATTTTTTAATCCCTCAGACTAAGTGACAAAACACAAGTGAAACCATAGACGCTATGTTTACAAACAAATCTTTTTATAGGCCTTAAGGTTGTGTTACACGATCCAACTTTTAACACGACTTTTTGTACAACGGTGTTGCGTTATAAGTTGACGCGACATATTACACGAACCAACTTTCTCAAAAATTGTCATTTTCTGTTAAAAGTTTTTAAAACTCGCAAAGGGTTGCCGAGCAAAATATTGCGTGAAATGTTCGAAACCATGCATATGTTACACGACAGTCAACTTTTAAGGCAACAACGTTGCGCGAAAAGTCGCGCTAAACGTTGAATCGTGTATCACAATTTTTCTGTATGTTTATGTCAAACAACCATAAGCTTCGATTTCGAATTACAAAAGTGTAAATATTTTCGTAAATCGAATCTCAAAGCGTCCAAAAATGAAAATAATTCGAATTCCTTCGTGAACACGGTTTGCATGTACTAAAAGCTCACACCTGTTTCTTGAATACGAGGCTTGGGGGTGAAATTCACTAGTTTGAGGTCAACATGCATAAGGCCTATTTCAAACACCTTGGAGACATGAGACAAAGAATTCTCTCTCTTAAATCACCAAACAAATAGTATTTGACTTAATAATAATAACTGAAACCCTCCTATTTCAACCAAAGTATACAGTTTAAAGCTCCTTTTACACGAGCCAGTTTTCCTTGACAAGTTTGCCTTGACATGGAAAAATTGCACGTGTATATAAAGAAAACTGGAGAATTTTTCCTTGTCAAGGTTAAGGTGGCATGCCAGCTTTTTCCTTGACAAGGAAAAATTGTCAAATCTGAAATTTGCTCGTGTAGATGGACAACAAGGAAAATGTGACAAGGATATGATTGTTATATTGAACTGAAAACTTGTCAAGGAAAACTTGCCCGTCGTCTACACGAACAGGGAAACCTTGTCAAAGAAAAATTGTAAAGGAAAACTTGTTGATAATTTGTGCGAGCAATAAAAATTGTCAAGTAAACTTGTCAAGGAAAAATTGCTCGTGTAAAAGGGGCTTAACTATGTTTTAAAATAAGATGTGACAGAACCAAAAACTCTTTTTCATGACTCGAGCTGTGCGTACTTACATTAGTAAACCCCGTCAAAAAAGTATTGATGTTGGACTAAAGCTATACTACAAGTTATCTCAAGTCTTAAAATTTACAAGTCAGCAAAATACCCTTCCACCCTCTTTTATACGCCTAACTTACAATCAATTCTGATAGAAAACGGTAATTAACTAACTAGCTCGGAATTTTGATCGACGAATTGTCATTGTTTAAACTATATTCTAAGTACATTATGGCAGAATCGTCTTATTAACGAATGTTCATCTGGTTTACATAGGTCCAGTCGATCCAGCTATTCAATCCGAGGTAAACATTTTTATTTTCTAATATAAAAAGGTGAAAAAGTACGTTCTTTCTTAGTTTTCTTATATCTATTTGTTTAAATCATAGTTAATATAGACGGACTGGTTAGGAAACCATTGTTGTATGTTTTGTTCGCCATTTTCTTTTTTTTCTGGTCTTGCCCGTGCACAAAACGTGCAGAAAACACAAAAGCTTTTGAAATCCAAATCAACAAGTAGCCAATCAATACATTCTTACTAACACCTGAAAAAAGGAATGTGCACGGTCGCGGTTCATTCAGCATAAAACAAAGCATCTTTGTACATTCTTTGTATTTCCCTTTTGAGGTTTGCTGGCTTTCCTAACAAGTCCGTATAATAACTATGTTTAAATCCAAGTGGCCCAACATACACTTTAGACCTCCCAGCTCAATAGAATGGTAATTCCAATATAAAAGAAATGCAAGTCTTGGCAGACGGCAACGAAGAGTCGTGTTTCTGTTCGTCAGATGCGACACAACCAGGAGGTCTAGATCTGCATGAATCGAGAGTTTGACAGGGACCTTCTAGTTGCCCCATATAAGCACATCCAGAGCATTAGTCGATGCCGAATCCTTTCTTTCTGGATGCCGAATGCTTGGATCATAGATTCAGTGGATGCTGGATGTGTTGGATGGTAGATGCAGCTTGTTTCTGGATGCCTTGCCGGTGGTTGTCGGATCCCGATCGCTCTGGTGCTCTGGATTGTTGGACGCCAGAGCTAGCACTAAAAACGCCGTGGATGCTGGAATCCAGAAAGCCATTTAAACTCATAATTGGACTGGGTAGCCGCCAACAATAAACCTGTTTAGTTTGATTCTTCTTAAGGAGAGTTCAGGCAGAAGAATGTAATAGCGGAATTTCAGGGGGGGGGGTGCTTCGGGTTAAAAGGGTAGAGATAACCGTCAGTACCCCAAAAAGATACCAAGAGGTAAAAAATTTCCCACCCTAAGAAATACCTTTTCGTTTTAACTGATTACCCTAGGATTACCAACTGAAAGCTAAAATTTTCCCTAGATAGCTAGCTGATCGGCGCTAAGTCCCCTTGTGTTGCGAGATATGAACGTGATATGCTGTAAATGAAGGCACGATCAGTAATAGAACGCATACGTTTGCCAGATGACTTTAAGCACAGGACTGCGCGAAGTCCAAAAGCTTGGCGTTTTTTTGTTTTAAGAAATACCAGGCTCTCGATTAAACACACGATTTCTTTTAACAACCTCTAAAAAATACCAGACTGACAATTTTAACCCATAAAAATTACGACCGTCATAACAACAATTCCAATATAAGGAGTACCCCGTTCACGCGTTCACGGAAGAATTTTTTGCAGAATCTGCAGGGTTTTGGAACCTCGAGAGTTTCGGAATTCTTGTCGTAAGCAACTTTTCGCAGTCCATAATATTGTAGATTAAGGTCTTTATTTCATAGTGTATAGTACCACTATTGTTTACAATTCTATTACACAGCTACTTAGTTTTATTTAAAAAAGCTTTATTCAAAGTTTCACGTTCGTCTCCACGACAGTGTATATATGAAGACAAATAACAGGAAAAGGGTCTCGTGGAACTAACAGGAATCGAATAATTCAAAGAGCGAATCCATTTACTTCGAGCTTGCCTCTGTCAATGGATTAGATCAATTAAAGGTTGAATTAGGAATTAAGCAATACTATGGAAGGAACTAGCTTTAAAAACAAAGCAAAAAAAAAAACAAAAAACAAAATAGCACTGATAATACGGGCCAGCGCAAAAGCCAAAATTTCGAGATAGTGTTTTTTTCTGTGACAAAAACTCGGCTGACGGCATTTGCTGTGAGCACTTTGTTTTTTGTCGACTTAATCTCTCTAGTCTATATCATTTGAACTTAGTTTGAAGTGCTACCCTACAATGTGTGTGGTCAGTGTAACCAAAAACAAAAAAAAATTCAAAAAAAATTTAGCGTGAAAGTAGAGCGAAACAATTCAGCTTTTTGATTAAGTTCCAGTCAAGTCTTGAAAATCTTAAATCTAATTAAAGAGCAAATTTGAGTTGCCAAGCATTTTGCAGGTTTGTTGTATAGTCTATGAAAGTGCTTTTCCGAATTGCCAGCGTTGAGTCTTATGGGAATTTTAAATGTTGCACGCACAAAAACACTCAATCGGCTAGATTTTGCCAAACGATTGAAGGACCCCTTTTCCTGTTAACGCCCTAGATATATATAAGCGGCACAGAAACAAACATAAGACAAACATATTCACAACAAACATAAATATTGGTTGAAATCCTTCCGCCTCATGGGGCGATGAGTAGCACATTAGGGATTTTCGGCATTTTTGGGAGTTGCTCTGTAGGCCAATTCTGGATTGGCAGCCCGCTACAACGATGGTTAGTTGGCGACGAGGATGATATTCTCCGTTGTTTCCGTCTCCTTCTCTTGTCCTCCTGCTCCGCACGTATTCTCTCTTCTGCTCTCATAACGCCTTCCCTAACTGTTGTTATTCATTTGGTGCGATCATCTGCATAGCTCTCCCACTTGTTAACATTGATGCCGCTTAGCATCATTTCACGCTTACAGATGTCTTAATAGCGGAGGCGAGGACGCCCTACTAGACGAAAGCCTTCTGATAGTTTAGAAGTATTAACCAGTTAAAAAGAGCTACATTTTTGTCTTTTTTAAAATTTTACAACAGGTATTACCCTCGAAAGAATCAACATCAATGACAGCAGCTCTTGGAACGAAGGTAAAGTTAAATAGTCATTCTTTATAATTTACTTCTTTGTTAGTTAAAACAGTCTTTCTCAGGATTACTCTAACCCGGACGATCCAGCCATACGATCTATTGTTATTCCTGGGTTCAAACCATTAACAGTTTTACGTTCACTTTAGCCTGTGTGCCGG
>JAOBAT010006448.1:0-10601 GCA_026413305.1 Hydrozoanthus tunicans
CTTTTGGTTTTTCACTTTCCTTCTGACCTCTTGTTGCAGGCATATTTAGATATAAGACCGAAACCCCGCCAAATTTACACAAAATTTACACGAGATCTTCCCGCTCCAAAATACACGTCTTCACGCCATGACCCTCGGGCCCAGTCTATCATTTACCTTTTAGGGGAGAAGAGAGGGAGTACCCATCATTTACCTTTTAGGGGAGAAGAGAGGGAACATCCCATATTTACCTTTTAGTGAAAAGAGGGAACACCCCACATTCACCTGTTTGGGGAGGAGAGAGGGAAAACCCCTCATTCACCTTTAAGGGAAGCAGAACCGTGTCGCGGTTCCTACCCAGATTTCCTATTTTTTTGGCCTAATAGGGTTTTTTGGTAGGTTTTTTCTGGCCTCCGTGCTCATTCGGGTCTGTCATTACACTTAGTTCTTTCCATTAGGTTTGATGTTTCAATCATATATAAATGTAGCTACAAGAGCCTTTAGGGAGCAGTACGAGCCTTGGTAACCAACCCTCGGGAGTACCCTACTTGGTTTTCTTTAGTATTAAGTGATGTTTCAATAAAGGTACCGTTAACGGCGGCACATGCAAGATGCTCCAAACATTTATTCTATTGTTGTCTTTTTACAAGGGTGATATAGCATAGAATCGCTTCTTACAACATTATTGAATGGAATGGTCGAACATTTCCAAACTCCCAGTTTCAGGTTGAGCAATATAAATTTATAAAAAAGACAGGATCAGAGGAGGTGGAGACATAGCTGTTTGTGTTCGGGATATCATCGCAGTAGTCAGTGTTCACATAAATATTAGGCTGTTGCTATTCTATGCGCATAAAAAAACCGTCAGTTGACAACGCCAGATTTTCCAAAAAACCGTCTCCATATTAGATAAAGCTTGGTCGTTTAGCGAGACTGTCGATATGTACTATAGATCTAAATTCTGAATACTCTATCCGCTTGCTGATAAGAAAGAAGGGAGGTGTCTACTCGACGTTTGCAACGTATATGATCAGTATTCCGCCATAAATGTACCAACAAGAATATCTAAAACAAAGGAGTCGCGTCTGAATGCTCTGTTAAGTAATGTGTAAGTCATCAGATGTTCTGATGCTATTCAACAATTGGAACTTACAGTTGTAAAACCCAGCTTGACAATTATCAACAATCACTGCTTGTATAGCTTCAGTGAACCAATATACTAGTCGTATTTCAGTTTCCAGGGTTAAACATTCTTCTGGTAACTGGTAACTTACTGGTAAACTTGGTAAGTGTTATTCTAACAACACCCCCCCTCTCCAACATCACAAGAATAAACTGGGTAAAGGAAATTGTTAAACCTCGCTTCATTTTTAGTGGCTACTGCGCTCGCAGATAGCCGCTATTGTCATCGAGTCGTGAGTGAGTGAGTAAAATTTTCGTAGCCAAGCAGAGCGCGGCTACCATCGAGACTAATTGGCCAATCGCGAAACGACTTTTTTCCTGATAAGCCAATCACAAAACAGTTTTTATTTCGTAAATAGCGAATGCCAAGCGAAATAGGAGCGAACACTAACCGACTGTGTTCGTCAGTGTCCGACAGTTTATTAACTTTTACCGGGAAACGTTGGTAATACGTCGCATGGTTTGGTGTTGGAGGGACTTCACACGGAATAGAAGAAATTCAGGTATGTTTTCTATTCTTTCGCGCTTTTTCTCCATAAAAATGAGGCACAGCATTCAAGCACTGTGCACTGTGCTTTCTCGCCGCCAAGTTTCTTGTAGATATTTTGCAGATTCAATGCGGACGTTTGAATTTAAACGCTCAGTAGAACCGGGTTGCAAGCGAGAAACCCATGATGGCCGCCGAGCAACGTGTAGTGTGATCGACGTCTCCGAGTGCTCTTATTCAAGTCATGGGCCCTTCTTGGGATCACACTATTCCCTGCTGAGAATAAGTTATGTCTTTCGAGACACAATCGAGTCCCTTTTGGGAGCTAATGATGTCTTTCGAGACGCAAACGGGTCCCTTTTGGGAGCTAACGTCTTTCGAGACACAAATGAGTCCCTTTTGGGAGCTAATAATGTCTTTCGAGACATAAACAAATCCCTTCTGGGATCAAATACTGTCTTTCGAGACACAAACAAATCCCTTCTGGGGTCAAATATTGTCTTTCGAGACACTAACAAATACCTGTTGAGATCAAATGCTTGTCGTGTCAAAAATGACATGATTCAGAATACAGAGATGCTTGAGGACACTACGTTGCTTTGCTGCCATCATATTCAAGTGAACAATAAAACTAACGTTCTGATTCAAGACAATAATACTGGCACAACTAGAGTACCAGTTTCTGGTACTATTAAAAATAGAAATGAATGCTTTGCCAGGTTGTGCTGCACTAGAATTTCTCAATCACATAAAAGAAAAGTACATCGTAGAGATAGAGAACCATCGAGGGTATCATTGAAAAGAGTTTTAAACCACACGAAACATAAAAAATTGAGAAAAAAGTTTAAGAAGGCTGTGAAAAAATTTGTTCCAAGGTCATCAGTTTTGCATAATATTGCAACTTTCTACAAACACTGGAAACTTAAATATGTCAAAAGACAAGACAGTTTCTATGGCAAATACCTCCAAAAACAGACCGCTTTAATTAGATACGATTTAGCAGAACGAAAAAACCTTCTGTCAGTAGATATTGAGAGAAATCCTGGACCTAAAACTGGCTTATCCAATGAGCTGTAGCTCCTATTTCTGTGTTTCAAAATAGATTGCAGAGACATGGATTGAGAGCTTTAAAGGTTGGTGGAGGTGGGAACTGCCTTTTTAGAGCTATAGCACATCAATTATACAATGATCCGAATTGTCATTTAGAAATCAGAAATCTAGGTGTTCGATATTTGCAAAATAATCCTGAACGCTTTATTGAAAGTGCAGTAATAGACAATGTCTTTTTTTCAATATGTATCTGCAATGTCTATGGAGGGAACATGGGGTGATCACATAATCATGCAAGCTATAGCTGATGCTCAAAATTTAAACATACATGTAGTGGAATCTAGTGAGAATTTTGCTGAAATAACCCTAGTTGAACCAGTCAATGTATCATTGAATTCTAGGTCAGTATACATTGGACATATCAGAGAAATGCATTATGTTTCCACAATGCCTATCGTTTCACCAGAACTTATCAGCTTTGAGCCTGTTGGTTTGATAGCAAACAGTCGCAAAAGGAAATTAGATAATTTTGCAGAAAGTAGGCTTCTTCCAACGTGTTTGATTGCCATATTCAAACAGGCGAGGAAACGGTAGTGAGAGCAGTCTGTTTCTCACCCGATAAAAGGAAGAACTTACACCAAGCGTACCAAAAAAAGAGCCCTGTCAAAATAAAAGGCGTAAAATTTGGAGGTCAAAAGCGCTTCCATGGAGGACTAGATGAGTTTACCATTACCAAGAACGCCAAGATTTCTCCATCTACTAGTGCATTCAGCTTCAATGATGCTTTTGCCAATAGACAATGCACAGTCAAGGAAGCACTCAAAAAGGATGTATATGAAGTTGTTGACCTCAAGGTTAAAGTTGTTCAAAAACAGGACGAAAAGCAGTTGGTTTATAAGAATGGTAAACAAAAACGCATGTCGGATTCATTCATAGCAGACTCGACTGACTCTGTAAAGCTGGCATTATGGGAAGATCTAATTGATCGTGTGCATGCAGGCAGGTCTTACCATTTTAAGAATTTAACGGTGCGCACGTTTGAAGATAAGAAGTACTTGAATACCAATGAGAACTCTATCATTGAAGAAATAGATAATATTGCAGATGTCAATCTCGACAATCTAAGAACCACTCAAAACCTTATTCAAGGTCGGTTCATTGGTATTCAGCTCAAAAGTGACGATTCCTGTGTGATATGCAACATGTTTATAGACACTAAGAAAGCTGAAAATAGCTTCATTGCCTGCACAAAATGTGGAAATGCTACCCTCCTAGAGATGATTACTACTAAACTTGTAGCCCACATAACAGTCATCACGTCTAACCAAAAGATAATGCAACTTACATGCCTCAACGATGGTCTTCAGTGCCTAGTGAATACTACCCAAAGTGCCCGACCTTTGTGTGAAATACCATCAGAAGAGCTTAAGGTATTAATCCTTAAATCAGGCGACAGGCAAATACTGGCAGATAAGTCGACGCAAGTGATAACCCAATTTTTCCCATTGCCATCTTCTCCGGTATAGATATAATATGTAGATACAAATGGATATACTGTTCTAGCCAATATGAGGCTTGTTGGCCCATATTAATGTTAAAAGTTTTGAATTGCCCACAATTTGCAATGATGGCCACCAACTAAGGCCCATCAAAAGTTCTGTCGACATAGTTACTGTTGTTAGACTGCATTGCATCTATGACATAAACCATGAAACAGTAATAGCTGATACTCATATTCTTATAATAAAAAACCGGAATCATCAAAGTCAGGAGAGAGTTCCTGCTGAAGTATGTTTACCTAGCTCCGTTATAAAACGCCTTTAACTGGTTGATGAGGTGTTTTTTAGTAGTTGTGACGACACTGTTAGAGTTACTGTTTTTTTCAATAGTTTTTGCATTCAACACTGTCAGTTCAATTCAAGTAAGACTGCCAAGCAATTAGAGCTGATAATCGCATTGCCTTGATTGTAAAATAGTAGAATAATCAGATTGTAGCACTTTGTAACGGCACAGGAAATCTCCTCTATGCCTGTTTGATCATGGATCATTTGAGGCTAGTTACCAGTTGTTTTTACGTTCTGTTATTATAAAGATAAAAATAAAGTAATGAAGCATAGTTGTTATTTTAGTATTATTAATTAATGTTTTACATAAAACAACCTACGTAAAAATATGACCCACACAATCTGTTGTAGATACAGCAAAAACGAGGATAAGATTCCTGGGAGAACAGGAACTGAAACCCCGGTCCAGTAGTAATATCTTTCCACTGGCTTTGTTGTTCCTGTTATAAGTTATAAGAGACCTGGCTACGCAGCAACTACTACTAACATTTACTTACGTGGGAGGCAGTGTGGCGCATCATGTAGCGTCGGACTTGCAATCTGGAGACCCCGGTTCAAGTCCGCTCCCCATTGTTAACCACACTTTGTTTATAGCCAACTTGGTTAGCCTGTAGTGACTGCTTATCAGTTGCTACAAGCTACTCTAAAATCGAGACAAAACGAAGTAATTTATTTTTATTTATTTTTTTAACGCTCCATACAACCTGGAGCCAATCAATCCCCATAATCAACAGTTCCTTGCATTGCATTGCCTTGCCTAAATCTATCCTCATGATTGAGGGTCGGCGATCCACGGAGTTTCACAGCAAAATCGCCTTCACCCAACTCTGTCATGGGCAAGTGCAGAGCACTGCAAATCTAGCGACGATACGGCAGTCAAATACGTTTTTCCTACCAAAAACTGAATACAATATAACACAAGAAAAAAATCTCCACTACGATACTTACAGCCCTCTCAATTCGCTTTGAGATCATATGATCAGAACCTCTTGAGAACTATTATAAAATAACCACAAGCGCTAATACAGTAGCCACTATGCACTCTTTGCGGGCCTATTTTCTTTCATGATCTCAAATTGACTTTCAACAAAATCTTCATCTACGTGTATATCACTTTTCTCATAGTAATAAGGGATCGCCAATGAGGTAATTACGCATCTTTACATCACCGGGGAAAAGAGTCTGAAAAACAGTTGGCAATTTATTGTATCTTAATTTGGCATTGGTGGATGAGTTGGCAAACACTTTAGCACCATACACTGCGTTCACCCTATCATCAAATTAGTTTAAACAAGGAAGTCAAGGTAGACTTGCAAGTTTGGCAATCCTTTCTACGCATTCAATGGCAAATCCTTTTTCTTGGACGATCAGTGGTGTAGCTCGGAACACTTAGAACTATTTGCAGACTCAGCCGGTTGGTTCATGTGGTTTTGGGGCAATATTTGGATCAAAATGGTGCTATGTTGCTTGGCCTCCTTATTGGGTTGACTATAATATCACTGTCCTTGAATTTTACCCCATTGTTCTTAGTTTTGTTCTTAGGTCTTTGGGGGAACCTCATGAAAAGTAAGTGTATTGTGTTTTTCACAGATAATGAGGCAGTTGTGCATGCAATTAACAAACAGTCGTGCAAGAACAAGGATATGATTTTTAATGTCAGAAAGTGAGTATTCACTTATTCAGAGAATAATATTCTCTTCAAGGCCAAACACATAAGGGGTATAAATAATGTTTTAGCTGATTCTTTATCTCGGTTACAGATTGCCAAATTTATTCAAACAGCCCCAGACCAAGCTTCTACAATCCAGTTTACAGCCTTCCTCTATTCCTACATACTCTAGGGCTCGGCAGATATTTTCTACCTTTTTTAAAGGTGTTTTTTAGTGAATGTTTTAAGATTGTTATAGATAATTGTTGTAATTTCTCTTGAAACATTGTTCTGTTGTTGTATAGGTAATTGGATTTGGTCAGTGCAGCGTGTGCAAAAGTTAGTCCGCAAGTCTACACAAGAAAACACCGTTTTTAAGAAAATAGCAAGACGAATCTCTGAAGACCCAGATAAAAGTAATGTTGTTCCTCTTTTTGAAGTCTCGTCAGGGAAAAGACCTCTGTCAGAAGCAGAGCTTCTAATTGGCGAGAAAATTCCCGAGGGAACTACAAACGGGTCCTGGTGGAGGCGAATAAATATTTTGAGTAACTATTGGAAATTCATGTTCTTATTTCACCTTTAGAAAGCTTCGACAGCATATCTTGTCATCGAGTACTTGTGACAAAAGCCAAAGGTGTCATAACATGAACACCGGCACAGGAAAATCGACCGTAGAACCAAACGCCAAACGCCAACATGGGAGACCTTGACAACTGCTTCCATCCAATATTTCCTTGTTCTCCAGTCAAAGTAAAAACTTTTTTTCCCAGCTACAAACACGTTCAGAGTACCAATATCTCTTCCATACATGTGGTAGAAAAACCGAACACACGTGTTTCCACTGAAACTGAGACCAGCTTTCTCAATCTTTGCATTATCTCCTCCAATACGCGGTGAGACTTCGGTGTACATGTAGTAACCTGATAATTTTAACAAAGTTTATAAAGCTTAGATAACTTGCTGAACGAGCTGAATCATTGAAATTTTCAACCAACTTGATCACAATACCTATACAACACATGATAAAAAAAAGCCGCCCTTGCCAACAGTTGGGCTCTCACCTTTACTTGGGCAAGTTTAGTTTCATGCTTATTACGAATTTAAAATTATATGTTACTCAATCAATCGATATTTTTCTAATAAAGAGGCTATAGGTATGTTCCCATAGCCAATTAACTCCAATAGGCGGTGTTTTTGTTTTCTTACCCAGTAAACAAGCTTAAGGAAAATCAACATTTGTTAGTATTAGGACAAAGGGAAACATAAAGGGATTTAATTGGTATGTGTATACCATTAATGCACCCAAAGGCTTGAGTCATAGCAAATTTTGCTTCAAATTCAGCCCCCTTCTCTCGTACCTTCATCTTTTCGAAGATGTAAATATATTGAGCCAAATAGGTTGAAATAACCCGACACATTCCAGTAATAGCATTTGAAGCAGTATTTAATTCCACAGTAGCCAGTATCTTTCAGAAAACAGAGCAGGATTTATAGTTTTTTCAGTGCCCTGTGATTGAGTGCCGGTGACTTTGGGTTTGGTGAAAGTTTTCTTCAATATTGTTCAGGTGCAAATCGTGTTCAAATGCTTTCCCATCACAGGTCAGTTCGACTTGTACCAGCACGTTGGCTTGCTTCGGTTCAAGTATCTTTGCTTTCTCAGTTTAAACTTTCGCAAAGAACAACTTCGCTTGCGCAACAAGGCGGCCTGAATTGCATCGTTTTGCTTTGCCTGATAAATTTTCCACATTTCTACTCAGCCGTTTAATTGCAGAGATGCAGCTTCAAGCTAAGTTTGGAGTAGTTGACAAAGCGCTGAAATGGTTCACGTCTTATGTTGCGGATCGAGCACAGTGTGTTTCTGTAAACAGTGGACTTTCCAATTTTGTTTACGAACTACACCAGCAAGCTGTTTGAGATAATGGAAAAACACCTCCGAAGTGTACACTGCTATGCAGATGATATTCAGTTGTATTTTGCACTAAACCCAGACACGCCAGATGATAACGAGGCCGCTCTTGGTGCCATGCGCAGCTGCATCAACGAGCTTCGTCAATGGATGATTAATGACCACCTCATGCTAAATGACACGACTGAATTTTTAATTGTTGGGACAAGGCAACAACCTGCAAAGGTTAACCTCGATAGCATTCAGAGAGGCACTGATAGAAGACAAATACAGCTGTATGTTAGGAATCTGGGCTCTTGGACGAATTCTACCCTCAGTATGTCTACTCACTTTACGAAAACATGCGCTGCAGCGTTCTACCACCTACACAACAGCTGAATCCGTTCGTTCTTAAGCACTGATGATACAAAAACTCTGGTTCATGCGTTTATCACATCACGCCTAGACTATTGTAACAGTCTGCTCTATGGTCTGTCCACTGGCAAACTTACAAAGTTACAACGAGTATTCAATGCAGCAGCGAGACTAGTTTGCTGTGCGCCACGCTATTCTCGCATCACTTCATTATTAC
The DNA here is from genome assembly GCA_026413305.1 of Hydrozoanthus tunicans. Taxonomy (NCBI): domain Eukaryota; kingdom Metazoa; phylum Cnidaria; class Anthozoa; order Zoantharia; family Hydrozoanthidae; genus Hydrozoanthus; species Hydrozoanthus tunicans. The sequence goes on from JAOBAT010006448.1 coordinate 8,668, forward strand.
TCCATCTTCACTGGCTTCCAGTGGAACAGCTGAATTGCTTTAAGATCATTCTTTTTACTTTCAAGGCAACACATGGCATCGCACCACCATACCTTAGTGAGTTGATAGTGACTAAAGTACGCTCGTCCAACGGTATACTACTTGCACCATATCCACGAAAGACCGGGAAAACTCTTGGGGATCGATCATTTGTAGTTGCTGCAACTGCTTTGTGGAACGCACTATCAAAAACACTACACAATACGTCTAACTTAGAAACATTCAAAAGACTGCTTAAGACACATCTTTTTAAAATGGCAATTTTCATATGTTACAATTTTTGTTTTTACGTTTTAATTACTATATTCTTGGTTTTTAGGCTTTTAAGTTTTAAAACTTGTCATTTGTAGTGCGCGCTTGATCATTGTATGGAAACTCGTCCCCAGGATCTTCGGCCTTTTCTCTTTTCGAAAACCTGACTAAATTTTCTCCTATGAGCCCGATGCGAAATCATTCTCGGTAAGCGGGCCGGGTCAGCTCTATCAACCGGGCTCATATGAAGAGACCCTAAGTTCAGTTATTTTGTTGATGAACATTCAGTTTTGGAATTTACCATCAACCCAACCATTACCACCTTTTCGTGACGTATTTTCAACAATTTGTTTTATACCAACTTGTGTCAACAACGTAACACTAGCCAACACAATCAAATCACAGGAAGCTAGGTAAACAATTTGTAGGATTATGCCTTCGACATGTTTTACCATTCTTTACGTTTTTTGGCCCAGTTGGCTGCAACATTTGTTAAAACATCGATTAGGGTATTTTTATTCCCCTTTGAACAGGAAGGCAAGCAAAACAAAGCAGTAAGAAAGCAAACGCTACAAGGCCTAATTTTAACTTAATAACTTGTTGCATTGCTCATCTGCTTTAATCACCAAAGTTAGTCCCAGGGAACTGAAAAGAGTGCACAGTAAGTTTTATTAGTTGTTGTGAAGTGCATCGATTAAAACACGAGGAATGTGAGACAAAGTCACGAAACTCATTGCATGCAAGTAGTCACGACAGAAATACAAGCCGAGTCTTGGAAGGTAATCTTACCTCTGTCTACCTGCTCCAACAGATAAAGCAATCAATCCATGGCAGAAGAGGCACTCACAGGTCTCCCAATCCAAACTAAATTTTTTTTGTCAGAGTGGCCAAGAGCTTTAATTACAATGTCTTTGCGGTAATCAAGATTACAAGGGATGACCATTCCTCTTTGGGCAGATTGAAGAACCCGAGTTTACCATTAAATTTTATATTGGCAGTGTCAAGGCGACACTTGTTGATGAAAAGATAAAGAGAGCAAAGTGCCAATCCAGAGGAACCCGGTTTGGATTTCCCGGTGATAGATAAAAAGAATTCTGAAAGAAAGCTTAAAAACGAGTGCATTGGAAGCTTTTCGGCGTCTCTCCTGGCCTGGAAACCGTCAGGTTGCTACACGTATAAATTTAACTCAGTGCTTAGAACTGAGATTTCAGATTCAAAGATAGCAAGGTCCTCGGGAATAGTAAAGCGGTTTATGTATCTTGATAAGAGTAGCCCATAGCTAACACAATGTCCTGAACAACAACTGGGTTTTTATAACGTCCAGTAGAAACACACAACTAAAACCATCATTAGAAACTGAATGAGTATCAAATTCAACTTCACTGATCAACCTAATTTGATGTCAGCTTCATTCATCCAAAACTCATTTGCATAACTAACTAGATTTACAGGTTTATTTTTTTCCATTCCAATCTTTTACCAACTCCCGTGCAGCTACTGAACAGCTGGTTGAACATATCAACAATCAAGATAGCACAGCACCAATGCATATTGAACAACTTAAGCCTCAAGGAGAAAGATTGTCAGTACCAGAGAAGAACGTTACAACGCCATCCTACAGCAGCTCCGCGAGAAGATGAGCA
>JAOBAT010006459.1:0-33014 GCA_026413305.1 Hydrozoanthus tunicans
CAAACTTCTCATAGGAATACTATGGATTTAAGTTGGGAGAATTTACAAACTCATCTTTCGGCACTCTTAGGGGTTAAAGGGTTAACAGCTTCCCGTCCTGCTGCTTTAAGGGACGAACTTTCCTTAAACTGAATGGGGTCATGTAGGTATTTGTGTACGAGTAACAAAACGGAAAAGGGTAGTGGGCAGCCTTGGGGGTTATGGAACATAAAATAACTTTATACCCTTCAAGGTTATATTAAGTGAGAGTCATGACTGCCAAAATACTTGTATCTTGATAAGATCATGTACAAAGTTGGAACTTCAAAATTTCGTTTCAAAAGTTAGCCTTTCGACAGAGCAAATTATTCAATAGTTGACAGACGGCCTGTTATTCACTCTTATAAATTCTAGAATAAAGTATATTGCACGAAAACCAAAAAATGTTTTGCCAAATTTTCTTTCCTAGTATCTTCTTTAGCTTTGTGAGGTCGCAAAGCATTGTGGTAAAAGAACAGCCCATGATTTTATATTGATTAAAAGTATACATACACGTCGCTCTTAGGAGAGTACACTCTGTCGACCAATGACTCGATCGCCATCCATTTAATTGGCACTAGCCCCTGTAAAGAACCATCAGAACAGTTTTTGAGTATTTAAATCGTTTCTTATAATATAGATACGAGTGTTTTACTGTATAACACGCCACTCGTAGATTTTGGGAAACGAGTTACATATTTTCCATATTCTCACTAATGAAGATATCGCTGGCGTCATTTCTTTGTTTTTCCCGCTAATTTCGGCGCAAACCAACATTCACATCTATATAATAAAACAAAGCGAACATATGAAGAAAAAAGCAATCCTTTTTCAAAATCTCTTGTTCAATGACTTTTTGTAACATGCCATTTGACTAACCTAGGTCCCTAACACAGTCTCTACTGTCACAACTTCGATCCCCAGGCACTCTCTGGCAGAGAGAGAGCCTGAGAACGAGGTGGCTACAGTCAGAGAGAGCCTGTGGACAAGTTTGCCACAGTCATTCAGCTTTTATTTGAAAGAAGCCGCGACAATTTATTTATGTAGCATTGTGACAAACTTCATTCAAGTGTGTACTCACTGGCGTCGTCTTGACGTAGTTTTCGTTTTTGTACACATCTCTTGCTAGCCCGAAATCAGCCACTTTCATCTTATAGTCCTCTCCCACCAAAACATTCCGTGCAGCAAGGTCACGGTGAATACACTACAACAACAAGTAGCAGTGTGCATTAGATATTATATACACTCATTTTTTTTCATTAGAACATGTATTTTTGAGTCGAGGCTGCGCCAAACGTTGCCTGAAATTTGGGTCAAGCCTTAGTTCAAGGACTCCTTGTTTTTTTCGAAATGACCTGTGCTGGACATAAAGTAAAGCAGATACAGCAATTTTGTACATATCAGTCATTTTCAGTAGTCTAAATTGTCAGCTGTAAACTCGGCCCGAGCCTGACTGTCCTTTCAGGGGGTTGGGTCGAGATGACGGCTACTGACACCTCAGACAATCACTTCTGTTACTCACCCTTCTTGAGGTCAAAAACTCCATCGCCCTTGCAATCTGGTACGCATTACTCACTAGCTCTGTGAGGCTGCACTGTGCTTCCAAATCTTGCGAGGATGGACACCATTTGGGAACATAAATTCCGCGCCGGGCCCTTAAGAAGCTCAACAAGTTTCCGTGCGGGCAGTACTCTATTATAACACACAGGTCTTGCTCGCGTCCTGCAACATTTGTCAATTTTCTTAATAAACTTGAGTTTGAATCTAAATAACGTGGCACACACGTCCTAATAAAGTGAGTGAGCAAGTGAGTGAATTAGTTTAAAAGGTTGCGCTCATTTGGCCCGTGATGCGGGGGGGGAGGGTACTCCATATTTTGTTATGGTACGTATGACCGTCATATTTTTTATGGGTTGTTAAAGAAGTCTTGTGTTAAACAAAGAGCCTTATATTCCTTAGGGTTTAAAAACATGAAGCTCTTAGACTGCTTGTAGTCCCGTGTTTTAGCAAACGTGCCTACTGAACAAGAAGTTAAGACAAAACATCAATTTACATGCGCGCCTATTTGTTGCATATCACATTCAACGCAACACAAGGGGACTTAACACCAAACTGCTAGCTACCCAGGGAAAATTTTCGAATTTCAATTGGTATTTTTTAGCATAATTTTAAAACCAAAAGGTATTTTTAAGGGTGGAAAATTTTCATCTTTGGTATTTTTTACGGTATTTGGGGGGCTTTTCCGACGGTCATCCCTACCCTTTTGACCCCGAAGTACCCCCCCGGCAAACGAGTAATGAAAAGATGGAAGCATGAATTTGAGCGAATGACACAAGTGAATGAAAAAATAATGAAAGAACGTAAGCGAGTGTGTGAGATCAAATGAATAATAGCTTCCATTGTAATTTTCATTTTACTCTACAACGGAAATACCGCATTAGATACCTAGGTGTGTTAATCGATGAAACAGTATCCTTCAAACACCACATTTCCTACATCTGTACAAGAATCTCTCGAAACAATGGTATCCTTGCAAAAGTGAGACACTTTCTGACACTCCCCAAAATGAAACAACTATACTATAGCATCATATATCCCTATATATCTTATGCAATCTTAGCATGGGGAAACACTTACAAAACCCACATTAACAAAGTACAAACAAAACAAAATCATTCCATACGACTTATTTTCTTTGCACAAACATATGGGCATCAAACAGAAAGTGCACTCCCTTTACTAAACCTATTAGATATGCTCACAGTAAATAACGTTTATCGACTTCAGACTCTCAAATTTACGCATCTTTGGCACAAAAAGCTTTTGCCCAATGTATTTGATAACGTTTTCCAATATGCCAGTAATGTTCATAGCTACAATACAAGATACGCCTCCCAAAAAAACTTATTTAGATCAAAAGTACGCACCAATTCTGGTAAACAAACAATTTCCTATATGGCGACTATACTCTGGGACAGTATTCCCGTAGATTTAAAAGATCTCAGTGTCTTCAATTTCTCGAAAAAATTAAAACGTTATTTATTGACTAAATATCAATCTCAAACCCCATAATCCTCTTTACTTGACTTCACTTCTCCTCCATTAAAGTTATGTTTCTCACATTCTATTATAACTTAAAAAACAGGAGATTGCTCGAAAACTGAAAAGTTTACCAGTCTCCTGGTTTATATTGAAACAAATATTGTTCGGTACATATCAAAGTTAATGTAAAAAAGAAACGTAAATTTGTATGACAAATGTACTCGTTAAGTTGCATAATAAAGTTGTTGTTGTTGTTGTAGAGGCTTAGTTCTTTCTGATCCGTGAGGCCTCGGTGTCGTTTTACGGATTGTCTCTATATCATTAACAGTTTAACAGTTTTTTATTTAACACTTTAAATTACAAACGTATTTTCTATTTACTAGTTTCACAAACGTGGAAGGCGTAGGAAACAGCCCATAGGGGCTAATGAGTTCCTACACCTTACCTTAGTTTTTGATGTTAATATAAAAGACAAGCAACAAATGAGAGATAATATAAGTGCTAAAGAACTTAAACAAGTAGATATAGACTAATTATAGATCATGCCAAGACAGAAAAGAGCATGGTTCACAGGAAGATGAATCGAGTATGGACAAAATTAAATAACATAGTAAACACGATGTGTACGAAATTTTTATGATGCCACGATATACTTTTTGAACTCTTTCTTAAAGATTGAAAGTGATGAACTGTTTCGTATCACCAGAGGGATATCATTCCATATTTTAGCACGAACGTATAACACTGCTGTATTTCCCATCTCCAGCCAATCCACTAAAAGCGGGTGAATATGAAAATGTAAATTATAAGCTACAAATATCAACATAGTTCTTAACCTTTAGTGCAGGCTCCTAGCAAGTTGACAATGTTCCTGTGCGAACCGACGTGAATGAGAATTTTCAATTCAGACAGAAGATCCTTGTAGTCTGCCTCGGTCGCATCCTCTGAAAGATTTTAAGAAAAACATCAAACAATGTTGGCAAAATATTATTCTACACACGACACCTAACATGCCCCTTTTGAAGTAAAAAGACACAGTACTTTTGGTGCTATTTCTAATGCGGTGTGCGGATACAATGTTTCAACTTAACTTTTAACTTCTCGTTGAAATTGTTAACATAAATGTCATTAAGCCGTTAATACACAAACAACTGTGCATGCTTAATGTGAAAAAGACTAGTTGACTGTCAATGAAGTTGAACTTGTTTTCTTGTCTTGTATACGGCGTCCTTCCTATATCGTTTTACCAAGGTAGTGCCACAATTAGTCCAAAGCTTTGTAAATCAAAGCGAAAAAAAGCCTGGAAATCACTTCGTGTAGAGAAGCTTGGGTTCAAGTTGCTGAAGTAAGATTTGAGTCAGTTTATCTTACTTTTCGTTTGCTAAAAAAAATGCAAAATGCAATCTCAGTCTTCAACACGGAAGCCAAAGACACGTCCTGACCGCGCGCGAGTATATGTGCTGTGTATTTCGGCGCGAATTTTTCCCGCCTTTCGATGTAGAATGGCGCCATTTATCGTCCGGCTAGCCTTAAAAGATCGACATGCCGCTTCATAAACATGTTTCTCTTTTGAGATACAATAATGGCCAGCTTAAAAGTTGTATTCGTCTTTGCTTTTGTTTTTTCCCTTTTTTGTAATAAAAAAATGAGATATGTTAAACCAAATTGTACCTTTCAACTTTTTAACGGCTACTTTTAAGTTTTCTTTAACCAGGGAAGCAGATGAGGCACGCCGAGAATTCCTTCTAAGTACCAGCTTCTGGCGCATACCGGAGCCACTTGTACTTCCGCTGTTGTCCAAAATAACACCAGTAAAAGCTTCCGCAAGATAAACTTGCCCAAAAGCTCCCTCGCCAAGACATTCTCCTGGCAAAACAAGAAAACAGAAATTGTTAGAACTAGTATAAGGTCTAAGTTAAAGACCTGCCACCTTCAAACGCTTTTCTGTGTAGATTTTTAGGGTTATCACCACGTGTATTATTTTACAAAATGATTAGGCCTAAAAGTTTTGCAGGAACGCAAATTTCTCTGTTTATATGTTATGCCACTGCAAGGCATTAAACATTTGTTGTGAGGTGAGGGAATCAAAGAACAGTAATTATTTTGCGGGGGGTTACACGCTTTTTTATAAGAACAACTTTATAATAACAACGAGGCTCAAATTGGCCAAAATTTAAGAACAATTTAAGAACAAGCTGAGGCTTGGGCTTGATAGCTGATTCTTTTTTGAAAATTTAACTGAACTTCGGTCTTTAACTGATTATTAAAGAACAAACAAGAAATACTTCGCAGTTTATAATCACTGGAAATCGTCTCGGGGAAAATGTCGGCGAACCCACGATAAATTCAGCAGGGATAAATTGACGAAGCTCGTTTTCCAATACAGTCATAAACAATGAAACACTTTTGGCTTAATTTTTCTTCGATTTAAACATACATAGAAATAAGAGCATTATAAGAACAATTTGAGGCTCAGATATACTGATGTACAAGAGCTCGCGGACTATTAAAGAATAGTAATTTTTTTGCAAGGGTTTGTATCAGAGTGTCAAGTTCATACGTACTGATGTGCAAGAGCTCGCGGGGGACCTCCCAGTATTCATCATACGGCAGCTTGTGCACTTGCTCGAGAAGACTCTGGTTTGGATCCAGTTTCATGATGTAGTCAGGCAATGGTGGTGTGCCACAAATGTAAAATCCACCGTAGAGCTGCTTTCGGCGGTACAACACTAACACTAGCACAATCATGATGATAATTAAGGCTATGCTGATCACTACCATGGCAACCAGTGGCCCTGTAGATAAAGTGTTTTTCCCGCGGTAGGCCATGATGGTCGGCTTTGCTGAGAAGGAAAAGTATGAAGTTATAACATAATAAATACAGTTTTGTTATTTCATCTTATTATTCAGTTAAATATATATTTAACATCTTATGATAGACAGACAGACAGACAGACAGACAGACAGACAGAAAGACAGACAGGCAGGGCTAGAAAAAGAAAGAGAAGAGAAAATGATAAGAGATGAGAAGAGAAGAGAAGAAAAGAGAAGGGAAGAAATAAGAAGAGAAGAGAAGAGTAAATTATTCTTAGCTAAGTCCAAGAGCTCTATACAAAGTATTAGAGTGCAAAGGTAAACTGAGTAACAACAGGCCTATTTTCTTTTCCTTAAGTAAACTTCACATTTATTTAGAAAAACGTTTAGCCATAGTATAATGTTTTAGAAAGCCGACACTTGAAGCATATTTTGATATGAAGTACCTAAAATTACGTCCAAAGAATCAGTGCCATATTCATTTTTGGCAAAACATGTATATCTCCCATAATCCTTGTCTGATAAGAGTTTTATCTTCAGAACATTTCGTGGTTTTTCGTGTTTTGCAGAGAGAAGGAGCGGTTGGTCGTTCTCGTTTGTTTTAGCCCACCACACATCAGGTGCTGGGTTCCCGGAAGCATGACATGGTATCTCGATTTCTTGTCCTAACTGCAGTTCCACTTTACTCTTGTTGAACGGGTACACTCTTGGTTTAGCTGAAATGATGATTTGAGGAAGAATAGAAAATTATGCGGGCAGTTTTCACTATCACAACTTTTTTAAACCAGTTAAAAATTTGAAGCTTAACAACGGTCTCGAATAAGAGAAAGAAGGCATAAATCCAGTTTCAAGTATGATCTCCTTCAGTTACGCCTAACGCAACCTAAGGAATGGTAAAATTGACCGATAATGAAAGTGTCATGCGCACTATGCACCAAGTTACAAGCTCACTCTCAACCGGGAAGAGGGGCGAGGGGGTCACAGTACAACCTTTCGTCCACATTGAGTCGGGCGATCAGGCCTTTTCCTCGCCGCCTGTCTCGTGTCCAAGTTAAGTCACGTGGCTATCAACAAAACGGCCGTTGGTTAGGGCGGCCACGCGGTTTATGTTGCAAATATTTTTTTCTAGTAAATGATTTATTTATGGTATTACTTGTAAAATGGTTTGCTACGTTAAGGTTACTTCTTTCCGAGAATTACTACGCTTTGAATCAAGGCAGTTTCTCCCTCCCCCCCCCCCAATACCTCCCACCCCCTCCCCTCTCCGTCCCTTGCATTCCTTCGTAAGAAAAATGGCAGAGTTTGGGGGAAAAAAGGAATTGCCTTGTTTTTCTTTTTCAATGTATGTTTACTTAAAACTGACTTACACCAGTTTTCGCTACAGCCTCACTTTTGATCTGTTTACAAACCTAGAATGTTTAAGAAAGCGGCTTTGTAATCACTCCCGCGCTTGTTGTCTGCTTCACAGGCATACCAGCCACTATTGCGCTCATGGGTTCCACCGCAGATCACTAGATAGCGGGCGTGAGGCGGGGCATGGATCTCCGGATAAAAAAAGCCGTGGGACAGCGAATTGGAGCAGTTCTGACCACTTCTTAATTGGTACATGTTCGTGATTGCTGTTGAGGCCTTGTACCACGTGATGCGAGGACTGGGATACCCAGCCTCCACATGACATTCTAACGTCACTTGCTCGTCACTCTGCATTGTAGTTTGATTGAGCAGACGAGTTTCTGGACTAACAAAAGCTGTAAATCAAGATAACGCTTACCATAAATAAATGTTTATTTGTTTGTTCCAAGTTTTGGCTCTTTGTTCAAAATTTGTTTTAACTTCTTGAAACTGAAAAACGGATAATCTCTTACCCAACTACGAATTTGAGCCGAGTATTAGCAGCCGTAGACAGCTGTTTTGGTCCTGTTGAGCCTTATCGTTATGGCACAACAAAAAACGAGCTCAAGTCACCACAGAAAGAAATAAACGAGAACGTAAACGTCGTGCTTGTGGGATCTGGTATTAAGTAGAGCAGTGCGGTAAAGTAGCACTGAGGCCTTTGGGTAATAGATATTCCATGGTGACGAGGTCCAACAAGGCCGAAACAACTATCCATGGCTGCTAACATTCAGGTTCCATTTACTTTTAGGGCCCAGTACAGGCTAAGTTTCTTTCTGACCTGTGAGGCCTCAGTGTTGTTTAAAGGGGAACTGAACTTTAAAATCAACATTTTAAATGAAATCCTTCAAGGTGTTGAGAGCATATCTAAAAGTTTTTTTTTTCTAGTGTCGCGCTGATTTTCCGAGAAATTCTAGTTTGTATGTGGGTGTTTCGGGTCGTTTGGGGTCATTAAGCGTGGGCGCTTGGCGACTTGTCAGCAGTAAACGAAAACGGTAAACGCGGTACAAGAAATTTTTCTAATATCGTTTTCACACTCAGTTAAAGATTTTGTTTGACAAAAGTTGATTTTAGGGTTCAGTTTCTCTTTAACTAACTTTCTCTACATCATTAGTACGCATGTGCAGAACAACCATATGTTTAACTCAGCTAGGTTATTGCATTGAAGAATTGGTTAATTGATTTACTTGCTCAGAATTTCAATTCAAACAATTACACTCATGTGACTACAAATTTCCAAAAAAAGATAGATAACGGATCGTTAGAAACACGAATATGGATTAAAATTTTAACTATGACAAATAAACACACTCAGTGTAAATTATTGACTTTGGTTAAAAATTCAATCCTGGGTTAAGGTTAGGGCTTTAATCGGTTTTTGAATGACCGGGACCAACTCTTATTGATAAGTTTCTTTCATTTCGAAATGTTTTTGCTTTATTTCATTCCCAGACCCAGTAGGATCCCCCAAAGAACTTTAAACTGCTTTACCTTTAACTGATATGTTGACATTCTGTTGACTAACTGTGCTTTCGCTAAGGCCCTTGCAGAGATACACTCCTGCATCAGTGATCCGCGCCCGTGGTACGGTTAGAGTACTGGTTAGCGTTGCTCCGCTCTTCTTTGTCAATACAGAGTGGGAAGGAAGAGGCTGAGAATCGCTTCTTTCCCACGTTAACATCTCGAAGTCAAACATGCTTGTTGTACACACAATTTTTATGTCGTCTTCCTCATCGAAAGTTGCTCCGTTGGGTGTCTCGATAATCGGGCGTGTTTCGATCAAACCTTATCAAACGAAATTGAAATAATTGTACACCATAGAATTCCAAAAGTAACGGCCCCCGCTACCTTTGAATTTTGCCGGCAAAAGGGGCCGCTACTTTCGGGTAGGTAAAAACACATTTGTAAATCGAAATGGTCTCAGACAAAGAGGGCACCTATTGTGAAATTCAAAAGTCAATCCATTGATATTCATATTTCTACAATGTTACGTAATCCAATGAACAAACAGTAAACAAAACAGACTACCCCAGAATTCCGAAAGTAACAGCCCTCGTTATTTTCGAATCTTGATGGAAAAAAGAGCCACTACTTTTTGGTAGCCGTTACTTTCATGGGAGGGGAGGGGGTGGACGTTAACTTCGGAATTTAGTAGGAGGGCAAAAAAGTACCATTACTTTCAGGTAGCTGTGACTTTCGGAAGGTGTCGTTACTTTCGGAACTCTACGGTAGTAATGTTCCGTACAAATAAGAAAGATTCCGGATGTACGTTTTACCAATATACCTTCGTAAAACTCGTTCTTGTACAAACAGAACTGTGTAAGCAAAAGTTGACGATGAAACAGTCTGTCAGGAAAACTACACGATCTTACAACAAACGTCAAGAGCACACCAAAGACCGCCATCAAATTTAAGCTTTCAACTTCAGTTTAAAGTAATTTAACTATTTTCGCCTTTATTACTCAACCTACCGAAAACTCTGTCAACAGAATAGGTAACGTCATCTGTTCCAATTGCGTTTTCTGCAATTACCCTATAAAACGCGTCGTGTTTCGTCGGCGGCACCTCTAGTTTAGTTGTCTCTGCCTGAACACCCTGTGGTGGAGACACAAGATGGCGGGGCACACGCCTCCAGCGGTCTGGGGCGGGGATACACTTCCCCTTACCCCTACAGTGCGCTTTGTTCTGGTAGTGCCACTGAAAATAGGGTCGAGGCTGGCCCCAGATAGCCAGGGTGTGAATTTTTGTTGAAGCTTGGGACGATAGGTACTGAGTTTCTATGCCATCTTTGTTCTTCAAGAGCTTTGGTTTCACTATTAGAGGAAGAAGCACAGGCTAATAGAGCAAAAACTCGCTTAGTTATAACATTATCATTTGAACAATGTTAATTTTAGAGTTCAGTTCCCCTTTAACCAAAGGGTAAAGCTAGCGAGCCTTTGAACAACCGAGCTAAGGTTTTATAAAACTCACCAAGTACAACTAGTCTTGAAGTGTCGTTCTGTTTTCCTGATGGGTTACTTGCTTCACACGTATAATTTGCATCATCAAAAGCATGATAGGTCTTGGAAATCACAACTTTGGATATCGAGGTCGTCGCGTTCCATAACAGAGTATATCTTTTACTCAACAGCGAGCTCAAACATCTCTTGTGTCTAGACCCCAAGTCTCCAAAACACCCACCAATCCAACGTCCATTCTTGTACCAGGTGACCTCGGGGGTGGGCGTTCCACTAACTGCACACGACAGCTCAGCTGTTTTGGTGGTGTTTACCATAACTGTATCAGATGTGGTTGCTCTTGCAGGCCGCAGATCTATGGGGGATGATATTATTACGGAAAAAGGTAAAATTTATTAGCGATAAAACGAAATTAGAAATGTTGAATGTTCTTGTAAATGTTCTACAAGTTTTAAAACTTTTTTAGGCCCTAAAGGATATCACAATAAACTTTAGTTTGTGCCATTCAGGCCTAAAAACTTGCTTTAAAAATAATTTTTTAAAGAAAACTTTTTCGGACACTCCCCTTCCTCAGTTATGTTAATTTGCATAACTGAGGAAGGAGAGTGTCTCCGAAAACCTTTTTCTAAAAACTATTTATCTTTTTAAAACAAGATTTTAGGCCTGAATTGCACAAACTAAAGTTTATCAAGAAATTAAAAATGGTAAGGATAACAACAGCGCCAAGATATAAACCTCCTTGCCTTTCTGATGTTATGTTTTTGATAAGAGTATATTAGGGGGGGAGGGGGGACTTCAAAACAATGTTCCCCTCTGTTAATCTGTGCACGTGCACGCACGTGCACGTTGTCGCCAAACTTGGCTGTGTTGAATGAACCTGATACAATGGTAACGCCCATTACCTCGTCAATTTCAGTTGATTTGTTTTTGACGTTTTGACTCAAAGAGTCAAGGAAGAATAGAAATTAAGACTCAATTTTAAGTTCTGCCGTCCTGGGCTTACGGTTTAAAGCTATCATCCGAGATGCTAAAACGCGTGGTCTAAATGTTTGCAGATGTTAGAGCAAAAACAGCACCTTCTCCTCAGTTGTTTTAAGACCGTGAGCGAAAGTCTGCATGGGATAACCTGGCAATCCTGCATGGCAGGCTAACGCCTTACTAACTAGGCTACAGAAAACGAGTTCAATAGTTTGCATTTGAGGAGTGAGTATAAATAGATTAATAGTTTAAACAGATACGTATACAAGGCTTACATAGAGATGAAATACTTCTGTGAAATATCATTTACCTCCCCTTAGCACTGCGTACGTGATGGCGTCACTTCCAAGAGAATTTGAAGCAACGCAGCTAAACAACATGGGAAGAACCGTAGGAGGTGCGGTTACCAAGGATTTAGTGTTGTTGCTGTTCGTTACCACTGAATACATAGGTGGTAACGTTTTCCACCTCATAAGCAATGCGTGACACAAGACATCATTCTTGTCACAAGGCCATGTTTGGTGTTGCCACGTGTATACGGCAGGGGGGTTAGCTTTCTTGATGGCACACTCAAGCACAACTTCTGCATTCTTGTCAGCAAAAATTGTCTTTCTTGAAGATTTTTTTCTTAACCTTGGTTTGGCTATGGTAAAAAGAAAGTGGACAAGTAACATCGAGTCAGCCTTTTTAAGTAGCTGCAGAATTTTTATAATGATTGAAATATATTTAGTACGCAAGCCTATAGTTAAAATACGGACGGGCTGCCTATATAGCTATTGTTGTTGGTCAAATTAATGGTAAAATGAATCTTGGATATTTATAGTTGAAGAAGAAATTATTGATTCGCAAGTTGAAAGCTCAGAAAAAATTCTGAGTCACTGACAGGAATCGAACCCGTAACCCTTTGATTACCGGTCAGATGTTCTACCCACTGAGCTACAGAGACTCACATGGGGAGCCGAGTCACTGGTTAAGTTCTTGTCTATTCCCGCTTGACATACGTCTCGCAAACTGCTCGCTCGATATGTCCAATAGTTCGTTGATACTTGCATCTATTATCTATTATTGTTGTTGGTCTTTGTTCGTCGTATTCTTTTGTTTACTAGTCTTGGCGGTGAACAAAGTACAAAGGTTTTGAAATGCAAATCAACAAGCAGCCATTAAAAACATTCTCACTAACACCTGAAACAAAGAATGTGCACCATTTCACCACTAATCTACAACAAAGCATCCTAGAACATTCCTTGTATTTTCTCTGAAGTTTTCCGGCTTTCGTACCAAGTCGATTTATAGGCAAGATTGTGTTTGTATCATTTGCCTCATTAGCATGTATGCACTTTTCTTGAAAATCCGATTCAGCTACAAAATCAAACTTCTGAATAATGAAATTTTTCTGCAGATCAAACTGAAAACATAAAATTGATATGCTGAGTAATGCCGAGAAATGATAGGGTTTTAAAATTTAGAAGTTTTACAAGGAACGTATGGCTCATGCATTGCCTCTAGCTGTTTTGCATATTCTTGAGTAGTGTTTGAAAGCAACAAACTTACCATAAACACTTATTGTTACTGACTTAGAAGTCACTCCAACTTGGTTCTTGGCAACACAGGTGTATTTCCCATCATGACCCGGGTAAGAACTTCGGTCGACAGTAAGGCTGTACACGTGACCCGTGACGTCACCCTTGAACTGGCTTATCAGCGAATGGCAGCTGTTGATTGGCCTATTCGGGTCACAATGCACAACTTTTTGCCCGTTTCTCAGCCACCAGACAGACGGCTTTGGCCTCCCTTTCACTGTGCACCAAATGTCGATTCCGTGTGAGTCGTTCACAGTTCTGTTTCCACTAGAGGAAGGAATGTTAGCCTTCTGTGGTCCTATAGAAAAAAAATCGTAAAAATTTTAAAAGTTAACTTTAAGGACTTAGCAATGATCCGTGTAAAAACTAGGCAACTTTTTATTTCTCTGCGGCTTTTCACTTTTTACCTTTCCCCCTAATACCAGCATGGCCTAATATAGGAGTCCCTCGGCCTCTTCCACTCTTCTGGACTCCAGGGATGGGCTCTGGTTAATTTTGCTTCACAGTAGGACCGGAAGCCAGTCTTTATTTTGATCCCCGTGGCGCAGGCTGCGGTTGTCAGACCGTAAACAGAATATTTAAACTTTGATACTACGAATGCATCAACCTGCACTGTACAACATAAATTTAAAGTAAAAAGCAGTATGAAATTCTTGTTCTTTTGTGCTACATTAACTTAGCAAATCATAGAGCTCCGAAAAAAAAGCAAAGAAAACGTTTTCACTTTCACCGTTCCCGACGTGGATTTTCTCAATTTTAAAAGCAGCAACGTTTCAGCTAGCTAGAGAGACTTCATGGAGTGAACTGGAAAGAAATACGTTAGCTTACTTATGAAGATTTGATTAGCAAATCAGATCAACGGTTTGACGATAATGCAGCGAGAACCTTTAATTTTTGCGTTCCACTAAAGCTTCTGTCGAGCCCCTTTCCTGCCAGGCTGTCAAGATGCAACCAGCGGCCATCTTGGCCATCAACTGTGACGACGCTAGTCAAAGTTCCCAATGCAACAACTAGTTGCTATTACGAAGGTTTGTTACCAGGACGTACATATACGTCCATGGTTGATTTGGTTAAACTTGCCATGACAGGGAAGGGGCTGGTTGAATCTTAAGATTGTTATTTTCCTGAATTTTTGAACTTGCGGACGTTTATAACTTATTTGGGGCTGAAGGTTAAAAATATGTCTTACCTTTGACTTTGATATTCAGGATTGCTTGATGGTTTGTTCCTCGCACTACACAACTGTATTTTCCGCTGCTGTGTTCAGAAAGGTTTCTCAATTTTAGACTCAAATATTCCATAACAATTCCACCATTGAGAGTATATCGTTTGAACTTCGTTAGAGACTGTGGTACTGTGTGATTGCCATTAGAACCGATTCTTTGCCATTCAATCAAATTAGACCGTCCTTGTTGTGGAATGGTGTAAGTACAGAGGAAATCAGCATTGTCAAGATAGTCTACGGTGGCTGACTTTCCCGGTGAGATTTCAAGGATGCCATTCGGTGAGGATGGGTCGCCCCCACTTGGAATAGGTCCGTCTGAAATAAAGATTCATTGTAAACACGATTCTTGGCAAAATTACGAACCTAAAGGGTATTTGAAAAATACTTGTTTGTTACTTATTACTTACATATTTTATTTATCATGGACAATTTGAAGGCACTCTTTTGGGCGTTTTCCCCGAGCGCTTTGCATAAATACTCTCCCATATCTTCAAAAGCAACCAAACTCAACAAGAACACCTGTCCGCTACGATACAACTTTGTGCCATCAGGCACACGATGAATGAGTCCGCCTGTGGAAGCATTGATCCTTTGCCACAGGGTGACTAGCACGTTGGGTTCGTTGAGACGGCAGTCAATCAGCACTGAACTGTAAAGACTCACGTGTTTTTGTATTGTAGTTGGGACGAGCCAGCGAAGTGGCGCTAGAAAGATCAGAACAACTCTTGTAAGAGGTAAATTTCAGCTTCAAAACTAAAGTGAAAGGGAAGGAGAAGGGATCGAAGAGGTGAAGAAAGGGGAAGTAGAGGGGAAAAGAAGGAGGTTCAGTGGAAAGGGATGAGAAGGATTAAGGGAGTGGAAAAGGGACAATTGAAAACAAAAGGAATGAAAAAGTGAAAGAGAAGTGAGAGAACAAGGGGAGGAGGAAGTGGAAGGGGAGGAAAAGGAAAGGGTGAAGGAATGAAAGAGAAGTTGGAGGACAAGGGGAGAAGGAAAAGGAAGGGAAGGAAAAGGAGCGGTATAATGGAGTGAAAGAGAAATGGGAGGACAATGGGAGGGAAAGTGAAGGGGAAGGAAACAGAAAGGGACGATTGAGTGCAAGAGATCCAAAGATTTTTTAAAAGAAATCTAAAAACATCTCAAGACTTGATTGATGCTCATAAACAAGAGGCAAAAACCTACCGAGAACAGTAAGCCAGGCCTTGGTGGCCAGATAACCAACACCTATACCAGCCGATCGGCACTCGTACTCGCCGGCATCATCCAGAGTAACACGATCCAATCTTAAGATAGCGCTCATTTTACCCTCCCCTCCCTTGACAGTATGGTAGAAGGCACTTAAATTCTTCTTGTGGCTGAACCAAGAAATGCCCTCCGTGTTGCTACCCTGGCTTATACACGTGAATGTTGCATTCTGTCCAGCCCTAACAGCTTGATGCGGAACAATGACAACTGCTACTGATGACTTTTCTGTGGAGATGGGAGTAAAAAGGAAAAACATAAGTGTTACTTTAACCTTTGTAAACTCTCATAGTTTTTATTTCTTAGTTTGCATCTGACATCCTTCCGTTTTTGAACCAATCTAAGCTCCATTGATGAGTCTCCAAAGGACAAAACAGTTTGTATAATATATGTTGAGCATTTTCCCCATTTCAGAATGATACCAATTGCAAGTAACAGTTGATAATTCTGTTGCCACTCAAACTTACAACTGCTTTACAATTTGCACCCCTCGCTCGTTTGAGTTAAAGTACACAGATATTCAAAACCTTCAAGCGTCGCTGTATGGCAGTGTTGGACACTTTTAATAGGTTATTTTTCAACTAACATGCCTCAATTTTCAAACCACTCACGTAACCCTACAGGATAGACACCTGTTGACTGTACTCTGTAGAATATGCATACCAATTTTGGGTAAAAGAGGAATAAGATAGCCGATTTTCTCTGTTTCACTGTTACAGGAGCTGATCATCTTGCAGTACACGTTTCCTCGTTTGTTTCTGTCCAAGTTGTGGATAGTAAACAAGTTTCCGTTTCGCGTTATAAGTTTCCCGTCCGGAACCAATCGCTGAACACTGTATTCAGTCGTTAACTCAAGCACCAGGTCTTGTCTGGGATCGCTGTATTTGCATTTCAAGTCTACAGATGTTCCCAGTCTCGCCAAAAGATTCTTGTGTGTCGTGTTCACCGGTCGATAATCTAAAGATGGTGGTACAAATTTGGATGGTATCAGGTAAAAGTAAGCAAAAATCAACATTTGAAATAAACGTTTTCTACTTAAAACGGAAAAAGTGCTAACAACAATGCTCAAAATACGCAGCCAAATAATTTTGACTCTGGATAATGATAATAACGATGGTTCTAGTGATGGTGAAGGTGAAAATGAGGAGGACGCTGATGGTGGTTTTGATTGCAATGGTGATGAAGATATATATTGTTTATGGTGGCAATGGGGGAACGGTGAAGGTGTCAGCGTTGGCAATGGTACCGATGGTGGTGTCAGCGATGGGAACGGTGGTGATGGTGATAGTGATAGTGTAAGCGATTGCAAGGACAATAGCAATGGCGATAGCAATGATGTTGATGATAGTGATAAGAATATGGTGATTGCAGTAGCGATGGCTGGGCAAAAGCGATGGTGATGGTAATGGCGATGGCGATGGTGATGTTGATTTTGATCCTATGGATTTTGCTTTACAAGACTGCATGAAGAATTTTATCATATTTACCTTTATCAATCCTCAAAAGCACTGCTTTCTTAGCCCTTGGAGTATGTCCCGCAGAACAGTAGTAATTTCCAACATCTGTTAGCTTGACCCTATACAGAGTGAATACCTGTTTATGAAGAGTGATCAGGCATCCATCTTCATCAGGGTCGCGCCTTATATACCGCCTGGTTCTAAACTCGTGATAAATCGCTACTTTCAACTTTGGCTTGTTGAGTCGACAATCTACCTTGAACGACTCACCAGTTCTTCTTATCACAAGTTTGTTGGTGGGTTCTGGTCTAATCCAGTATAGATCTGTAAGGGTACGATAGAAAAGTCAGTTCCAAGTCAGTAAGCTACAAAATAACTCTCCGCTGTGTAGCATTAATGCATTAATGTGTCAAAACAACTTTATTAAGTCTGTGTTCATATCAGCAGTTCAAATTTGATAATTATGTGCATATAACTAACGCCTAGCATTTTGTTTAAATCAATTTTACGGTTTTAATTTCCCGGGGACCGCCATTTTAAATTGTGACGTAACTTGTGACGTAACTTGGTAACAGTGCCAGTCTCCATTCTCGATGAATACAATAGCAATGAACGAGAGGGGGTCTGGCACTGTAGCCAAGTTACGCCAAAACTGGACTTTGCTCGCTAGGCAAATCGATATGTGTTTCCCGAAGTTTTCTGTCCATTAGCGAGCCAATCGTGCTATTTACCAGTTTGGTTAGTACTAATTTGTAATCACACCATTGTCGTTATTATTAACATTATTTTCGTTACAATCAATCAATACTCTTAGTAACATTTTTCTTTACAAATATATCAACAGTAAGATTTAATTTGATGCAATTTTCTTAAACGTCAGAACGTCTTCAACCGTATTGATATATATATAAAGGCGAAGTCAAACTAAAAAAGGTTTCCGAACGTTTTCCGTTAAAAACCATCATCAAGGATAAGGTTTCCGCTTATTGTTTGTGGTTTAAAAGTTTAAAAGAAAAATAGGATGGCTTGTGATTTGTTAGTTTAAGTCCGGTTTGAATACAACAGTTAGTAACGCTTCAAGGATTTTTCTCTTTGTATTTTGTTTACTCTTTAGAAGCACTTTCCAGGAGAAGGTATGTGTCCATTCTTTAAACGTAGATGCCTCACTGGCTTGGTCTGATATTGACAGGGTTATATTAATTACCATTGATGTATTCTATTAATATCATTTCTATTATTATCTTTAATGTTATGATCATCATCATCATCATCATCATCATCATCATCATCATCATCATCATCATCATCATCATCATCATCATCATCATTAATCACGGCAGATCTTACCAGGCATTGTGCATATCTTTCTGGGAACACTCCAAAAATGGCGGTCTGGGCATTTAGATTTCCTCCCAACTCCGTCCGAACAATCAATATAGCCGTTCTTGTTCTGCGGATCTTGAATTTTTCCATTTCGGATGTAGCAATCTGATATAAGAATGTTTATTCAAAAAGAGGCATTAAGTTTTAAAAATCACAGCTACGATAAAAAACAAACGCTTTCATCATGAATGTGCTCTTGTAAAGTGAAAAGGCTTGTTATTATTACAATTTCCAATTAAAAGGGTGAAAAACGTTTACAATTAAAATAAAGTATACACACCGATTACTTCCAACTTAGCGAAAGCTGTCCAAAATATTCGCCATCTACTGATTAGGGCAACGCGACACTCAACCAGTCCACTTTCTCTCGTTGTCAACTTGGTAATTTTCAGGGTGTTTGTATAAATCTTTGCTGACGAATTTCCTGTTGCGATTTGAGTTTTCCCCCCTGGCAAGGATTGATTGTTTCCTGGGACCCGCCAAGAGATTGACGGAAAGGAGTAATTGGACACTGAACACAGGAAACTTTCATCATAACCTTTTTGAGTAACGACTTTTGACGGTGTGATGAGAATATCAGGGGGGAGTCCTGTTGAAAGAGAAAACAAGTTTGTTGAGAAAATAACCGAGAGTGTAAGCACCGAGAATTTGTTGTTCCCGCACGGTTTTGGCCAGAAACCCCCTCGTAGAGAGACTAGGTAAGATAATTGTCTAGGTGTGCCTGAAAAATCTCAGTTCGGAAGTGTCATGATTGCAAGGGTGTCTGGGATTGTCCGAAAGCCCGCAAAGCCAAAGGATTGACCGGAAAAGTGCGTAGCTTCATCTCAGGTCGGAGATTTCAAGTCTACAAAGGGTCTCTAGGATTGACAGAGACTGACGCCAACGTTTGCTTCACCTCAGTTCGGAAGTGACAAGTCGGCAAGACTCTGTGGGATTGTCCGCAAGCCCGCAGAATCAAAGGATTGACCGGGACTGACGCCAACGTTTACTCACCTCAATTCAGAGTTCTTGGATCGTTGGAAACCAACAGGTTTTGATAAGGTCTCAGAGTCGACTCAGAGGGCCAACGGTTAAACTGGTACCAACCGTTTCCCAGGCCCTTTCATGACGAAAGAGTCTGAGTACAAGGTTGCAGTTAAACTTCCTTATCCAAGAAAACTCACCCGCCCAGTGAAGTAATGGGTGGAGAAAAGGGGGACACTTTTTTATCAAACTTTTTTCTTTTAAATATGCACGGCAGTTCATTAAAATCTCTTATTCGATGTTCATGACAAGCAAAATACAGACATTTATTTTATTCAAGATCAGCTCCAAAAATCTTACTTATTACTACTGGAGGGGAAGGATGGGGGAAGAAAGGGGTAAGTTTTGTTCACCTGTCGACTGCAACGACACAGCGAGGCTTCCAGCATTAAAGTTAATGCGTTGTAGAGGATTAGTTGTTTGTCCTACACAAAAATAGGTTCTCGAGTCTTCCTTCGTAATATTGTGTAAGGTAAATGTTTGGCCATGGAGTACAAGTCTTCTTTCGATTACATCCAGCCGATAATAAGCACCGTTACTCATTTGGTATAGAGTCACGGTCGCCCTAGGATCGCTGCAAGAGCAACTGATCTCCACCGATGAACCCAACGGCACTCTACGATACCAAGGATTTCGAGCTGTTCTACGTAACGGGACGGCTGTAGATAACAATAAAACAAGTTGAAAGTGAAGTCGAAGGCATCTAAAGATCTATCTTTTGGGGAAGGTTGAGGATATTCTTAAGTTTGTATGATATGGGGTGTCGTATTTGTTTTAGAGGTGAAAATCGGCAATTCTAACGTAACTGCTTTTACCAGATAGGATAGACTGGGGCGAGACACATGTGACCTGATAAGTCATATTGTTCCGTACTTACAAGGGGACAGTTTTAGTAAAATTCAAGTTTCTACAAGCTGTATCTAGGCGTGTTTTCATTGGTATTAGAGCTAGGAAAACAAACGGAATCCAAGGACGGAAACCACATCAAAATTGAGTTGCTGCGAGAGTATACCGGCTATCTCGCTTCGCCCGACAGTAAAGATTCAAAATTAAAATAAAACTAATTATTTTCATCATTACGATAAAACCAAAACCAGTTTTACTGGTCAGACTGGTAAGTGATATCAGTCACAAACAGGGATAGCAAGCAAACAGCATAGGAGACAAATCTTTGATTGGACGAGAGCTGCTGTCGTCTTGTGGCGACATAAATTTAAAATCCGTCAATTTCATCGGTTTATTGAAAATTTGTTCGATATTAAACGAGCGGAAAAAGTAACGTTGTGTGAAAATAAATAGACCAAATCATCTTCTAAAAATGATAAATTACCGATCAATTATTACTGCTTTGTCGAGCAATCAAGAGATACGAAAATAAAAAAGGTATACGTACTTTGTTATACTGGGATGTCGCGTAAAACAACGCTGTGCTCGTCGTCCAAACAGGGTTGACAAAGTTAACGAGAACATCGTGCAGTTTTGGAACATGCAATAAACCAATGAAATTGACGGATTTTAAATTTATGTCGTCACAAGACGACAGCAGCTCTCGTCCAATCAAAGATTTGTCTCCTATGCTAAGCAAACTCGTACCCAGCCTCTTTTATCGGAGCCGGGCGAGGTTTGGTAACGACAAGGTGCTTGCATCTGGTCAAATCGCCATGCCTCTTACATAATTTTCTTCATTCTACTCATTCAACGAATAGAGTTTTGTGTCGATGACTTTAATTATTGCTGAATGAACCTTTTTATATGTTATCTAAATTATTTTGAGTCTTTTGTTGTAGTTTCTGTACGTTTTAAATCATTGACAGATTTGTCATAATGTTTTGTTTATAAGATGTTTAACTGAGATGATAGGCTACAATATTTTTCTTGAAACTTTTTAAATGTTTTTGACGCTTTGGTCTTGTCTTCAGTAACCACAGATGACCACAACGTCGAAAACGTTTTAAATAAATGAAAACCTTTTAGCCAATCTTTTTAAACATTAATAGATAACTCGTGTCTTGCTGCATGAAAGGTCCTTTGTACGTGCCTTAGATGTTTGTTTTATCGATCTTTCTGCTTTACACAAGTAATGAAAGATCAAAAAAATAACTGAAAAATCCATTAAGCTGCAATCCAAATATTACAGCATGACCTAATCTGACCTTAAGAACAGGAAATTATTCACTACAAGAGGTTCCTGTGGAATGTTTGTTTCATTTTTCGTGCGTGACCTTATCTTTGATCTATCGCACGAAAATGCATACTTAAGCACTGTTTGAATCTACCGGTGCGAGTTATGTTAAAAACATCTCTCGAAATGTTCTCCCAGTTAAAAAAATCTTAGTTTTGAACATCTAAGCGGCACTCTATACAGTCATCTGATGAACAGACGTATAGATCAGAGCATGCCATCGAAAACAATGTTCACAAGTTGCCAGACATTTCTCGATATAGTGATCGAAAATGAGAGTTCTTTTAACTATAACAAAATAAACAGAAAGCTAAGCAAACGCAGAGTTCAGATAAAGGAAAATTCATAAGAAAAGCAGTAAAGACAAATTTTATTGGCGATCAATCAATGCGTGTGCAATTTATAACTAAAAATAACTCCAAAATTTGTATATATAGAATTGTTTGATTCTGAACCCTCATCAGGTTTTTCACAAGTTTTTTTGCCAGATCACAAGATTTTCCACCAGGTTGATAAAAAGTTCTTTTTCAAGTAAGTTTTAAGACACAGCCATTCTCGTGTTAATCTATATCTTTATTTTCTTAAAAGGACCTAAAGCATAGCGCAAAAACGCATTGCGCATGCGCATGCCTTTGGAAGCACGAGCTGGCGGGAAACTGTCATGCGCTTTCAACTTTTTACCGTTCTTTCGCTTAAAAGTGATCGAGCAGACTTCAAATGGCTTTTTTTGATGCTGTTTAACTAAAAAATAACTAGGTCTGGAATTTGCTTAATTTACAAGTTTTAAGCTGATTTTTTTATGATTTTAGAGATTGATTTCTCGAATTTCATTCAGGTTAGCGAATACAAAAAAACTCCATTACGATCGTGGAGTAAAATAACAAATACTATTCCTTAATTTGGTGTAAATGTTCTTCCTTTTATTGATTTATTTATCTTAAATAGGTCCACGATGTTAATAACGTACGTTTAAGCCGCTCTTGTTGCATCTAGCAGCTTCAGAAGAAATTTCGAAACGATTTTATTCATCCCCTAGATGGAAAATTTATTCTGAGTGTAAGCATAGTTCCAGAGGGAAGCTGGCCGGTGATTTAGATAGAGATTTATCAAGTGCCATGTTTTCTATTTTTGAAACGATTCTCTCTCTCTTAAGGCGTGTTTACTATAGAGGTGCAGACGTGAGAAAAGCAAAAATCTCCTTTTTTCTTGCGCACACCTTGCACTTGAGTTTGCTCTTGCTTGACAAATTTCCAAGTGCGAGATGGAAGTGCACCTGTGTTAGGGTCTCTAGTGTGAACACGCCTTTACAGACCTCAAATGACACAGAAATGATATATGTAGATAAATTCAGTTTCAAATAATGATAGCAACATTGCAGGATTTCTCAGACGAATTGGGAAATTATCTTTATTACAAAAAGTGTTTCAGTTATCAAAGAACTGAAAAGCGCGTGTAAGTAGCTAAAATTTTAGAACCTGCTAAAAAAATGAAACATCTCATTTTAAACCCGCTTTTCATGACTTTCATAGGAACAGATTTAGCCTAGATTTTTTCAGTAGAACCTTTTACAAAAATAAAGGATAGAAACGGAACATAAAAAAAACGAAAGTCAAAGAACGAATTAAAATAATTTAACTATTACTCTTTCTCTTACCAAACTTGGTAAGAACCTATCTAGGCTATGTTGGAAAAATCTAGGTTCTTAGACGCAGATTTTTTTTCTCTATGCACTTCCAATTTGCATTCGAAGCTTGGGCTGCCTGTGGCTTCGACATGCAGTTCACGTTTATTGGTCAATCTGTCGACAGAAGGTGAATTCTACGACTTCATACTCAAACACGACGTGATCAAAACGGTTTCAACATTTTTTGACATGAAGAATTTTAAATGAGTCATTTTTTAGAACCTCGGGGTTAATTCTTTGTTTTACAATTTTTTTTATGCTAGAAATGGAAGAATGATCGATCAATTGTATCTGTCTGGCTTGAATGTTTGCTCAAAAGCTTTATATTAAATTTTATCAAAGATTATGTTCTTTAAATTAAAAGTAAACGTTTAGTTCCGACAATCTGTAAGCACTGAAAAAATATAAATACCGGCTGACAAGATAGTGTTCTATTGTGTGATCAGTACCAGTAATATGTGCATCATCCGATCGTCCTCAATCCATATCGTGTATCATTGTGGATTAAGCTAAGGTTTCTACATTGGCTATTACTAAATGTGTTGCCGCTTCGTATGGTCAATTAATGGGGAATGTATATAAACGCAAAACAAGGAACTGTGTGTTTGTACGAAATACATGGAATAGCTGGCTGAGAGGAAATAATGGAAAGGTTTTAGTAAACGAACTTACTTACCTTTGACGGAACAGCAGATTATTGCTAATAACAGACAACTTCTGACGAATACAGTCGACCATTTTAACTCCCAATGTCGATTCCACATTCTTTAAAACCACTGTAGTATTTTTGTTTTCTGTTCACCGACTGCTGTTCATTTTGAAAGAAACAGACATTCTTAATCCCGCCGTCGAAGAAGTCAATTCACCGTTCACTGCGTTGGACGTGCTTTCCCGATCCGTAATGTATCCTATGCATTTCCGAGAGAATGACAATTTTAAGTCGGTAGAGGTGTTGAGTGACAGCCAAATCTAAACAAAGTGATAAGCAAGGCGTCCCACCCTAGCCAGGCATGATTAACGCCTCGTGACCTTAGATGATTTCAGTAACAACATGGCTATCAAAACAAGCGTCAAATTAAGCCTGCAGCTATAAACTTTGATTTCTCCCTTTTAGTTACTATATTGTTACAGCAGTTTCTTCTCAGCTGAAGGCCTATGTTACTGTATTATCGGAAAAAGCGAAGCCTCAAGCAAACCCGGGCAAAGACCTTCAGCGCTATGTGTGAAAAAATCAAAGCCAAGTTTCGCTATTGTTAAAGTATCGGAAGGAGTTGATGGCGATATTTAAAGACGGCTGTGAAAAAGCTCGGCTAGTGTTTTACCCAAAACAATCTTAAAATATAGAATGTTTCAACATCGTTTTGGAGGCTATGAAACCACACAAAATCATTTTACTACTAGTTAAAGGATTAAAACGTTATGAATTATCAAAATAACACTACCGAGTCGAAAAAAGAATAGCGAAACATAGACCGTATGCGATGTCGCGACATTTTGACTTTCAAGAATAGTCGTATTAAATTCAGAAAGCAGTGTTATCTTTGCAAAAGCAGAAAGAAATTCGAACTCGAAAAGGTTAAAAGTGCAAAAAAGAAATTTCAGTTATCAAACATGAGTAGTATTTATTTCAGTAAAGCATGTGCACACAGAGGGCTGACGGAATTAGGCGCAGAATTTTTCTTTGCATGAAGTTACGTTCTTAAATTCATATTGCCGATATGCCTGTTGCATTTACATAAACATATTTATGAATAGCCAAAAAAATACGTAATATGTACTGACTTCACTTTGTCAGAGGTAAACAAAGCAACAGGATCACCCAATTAAGAAGCTAAACTGTAAGTATTATAAAATTTTCAGCCATAAATACAAACTTAAGAATGCTCGAACTAAATTAAATTGGTTATTTTGCATAAAAATTGTTCGCAAATGAAAATAAAAGAAAATTAATGCCGCTGTTTAGATCGTGAACGCAACCTTCTCCGATCGGAAGCAGAATTAATTTTGTTAGTTTGATAATTGGTTTTCTTTATGTTTCGGCTCGGCTCGAATCTACGGCAAAAAGTCAAAATTGCTCTCACAAGATACATGCTAAAATGTATCTTAAACAAGCCAATGGTCGGGTATTTTCTTAGTAGCAGGCAATTTAAAAACTCAGCTTTAGCTTTTGCGACACAGAAGTATGTCTGGGCCGGACATAAGCTCTTACGGTTTGCCTAGGTGATCGGTCTCAAAGTCAAGGGGTCTCATGAGAGCCGAGTTATCATACATATGCTGAATTATATTCCTGATGAAATATTCTTTAAATATTCCATTTTCCTCAGCAAAGCCACGACAGAGTTAAAAATGAAATATTAGACCCTGAACGGTAGCGAAGAACAGTTTTTTTACATCTAAAATAAATGTGAACTCCTTTTATGAAATCAAAAAGTTGCTTTGCTCCGTGTGTTTATAAAATTTATATTAGGACAAATTCTTCCCTCGGTGACCATTGCCATTGGGACATCGCTGAGTGGGTTGTCGTGCATTAACGCGAGCATTGCCCTGAAAGGGTTGAAAAACGAGCTCGAAAAAACGAGAGATGTTATCTCCAACAATACAAAGTGCTAAACTCTTCCGCCGCCTAATTAATGAGCAATTCACAGAATTCATTTAGATCGTTTCAATAGTTGAACTAACAAGTACGAACCATTCAAGATTGACAGAATATAATTCTGATGTTTTCTTCCGCGCGTGTTGTAACTGAGTGGTTTTTGGAAAAATAAGGATGTTTATATATACCTTACCCCTTGGAAGAGCTTGGGTTGGATAGACTTTGTGGCGCAGATTAAAGCTAAAAGTCTAAAATGCTTCTAGCGTGACTGAGACTTGATTTCAGTTATCTTAGATGAGTGCTCCACGCATCTCTATATCGAGTTGATTTCGAAAAAATTTAGATGAACGCTCGACGCTTCTCTCTTTTCTTTAACAATCAAAACAATTTCTAGCGATCGAATATTAAATGTTAACCTTGTGGCCACTTTATAAGTACTATGTAAATGAGCTGAAGGAAACGAGATATTAAGCTCAACCAACAAATCAGCTGAAGCCTTAGATATGATACATTAAAAAGCCTGGCAAAGGTTCCCACGATTTGAAGCAACCGCTAAATATCCTATGAAGTGCCAAACCACTCAGCATCAATGTTTATCACTGAAAGGACACACTGAGCAAAACTGATAACTTTTAATGGAGTTAATTGAAAAAATGGGAACTTACATCAAGATAACCTTAGCTAAAGTTTGTGTTTAAAATGCTTACGTCAGCTAATAGTGACTACTTGGTATAGTTCCCACCACCCCACTGAGCGACCATCAAGACAATAATACAGTAACTCTTTATCAATATATAAATACAATGAGATTAAAGAGATTTCGTTAATCTAATTTCAACTTCAACAAAAGTTGGTCAATACTTAATTTCTGATTTTTTTCAGGGAGGCATAAGACAATATTATACTCTTAGCTTCAAAAAGGAATGTGATATTGCTTTTCTTCGAGAGCTTATATTGAGAAACACTCACATTAGTTGTAAAAAAAAATTTCGATTCCATGGCATTATTGTTAAAAAAGTTGGTCATTCAATTTTTTAAAATTTCTCTTTCTTATTGATGATTGATGTTTACTGATCATCGTTAAAACAGTTATTTCACTTGAAAACTGAAGAATCGTAACCAGGCATAACATTTTAAATCAAAATAGTGAAAACGTTCTCTGGTTAAAAATCTCATTAAAACACAAGCTTTCGGTTATCAGCCTACAACCTTTGACGAATGGAAAACTTAACTACAGAGCTGTGCATATAAAGGTTAAGCCGGTGTAAGGTAAAATGAATAATTACAAAGGAACTACAATATTGAATATAAACGAAAAGGTGAAAACAATAACTAAAATTATAACTAAAGTTAAGGATAAAAGGTGTCAACAGGTTAGTTAGAAAGAATCGTATATTGTTTTGGCAGCGGCTTGGAGTTGTTGTCAGCATTTTTTGTCTGTAGTTAAGTTTTCCACTCGTCAAAGGTTGTAGGCTGACAACCGAAAGCTTGTGTTTTAATGAGATTTTTAACTAGAGAACGTTTTCACTATTTTAATTCAAAAGTAATTTCACTGCCGAACAGTTTTACACCACGGCTATCATACAACAGTTTTCAAAGAGAAGCGGTTTTATTTTAAGAGGAGGTTTTACAGTATACTGGGCCCGAATGTAGCACTATCAACCCAAGGTATACGTTTAACCACGTTCCTGCTTCTGAATCCCTACAGAGACTGATTTGAGCTGTAATTGACAAGTTTTTCCGTGGAAAATTCAAACAGCATTTCCCAAGTACCGTAAACCTTTAATTCCTTAGGGAAGTAATTACTGCTTCAATTTTGGCTTAACCCAGGGTTAAAGTTTACTGACCCTTTGAACAACCCAGTCCAAAATTGTAGTAAAACTTAAAATGAAACTATCTACGCTTTCTCGTTTTTCACACTCTTATGACGTCGTTAGTCCTTATTCATCGTGTTTTTAAATGTTCATACTACAAACTAGGATAGTATGAATTATGAACAGTTTCCTCCACTTTAGTAAGACACATAGTAGGCACGAACCGCCGGCCACACTGTTGTTCTCAATCTCAAACGAATTTTTGGTAAATGCATGTAGCTAGCGCTTAACACACAAAGAATGAATCATTACACATATTATTAAAACCAGCTAGGTAAGACTCTTGACTCTTATTTTGAAAAATGGAAGCCATTCGCACCTTGTTAATCAGTATTTCAGATATTTTTGCATTTTGCACATTACAACAGGTTCGCCCTGTTTCTGCGGTCTCACTTTAATAAACTTAGCCACAAGAGCAATCGAAGTAATTGTTCATTTCCTGTCGGAACACCTTATAGCCTACGCCAAAATCTGCAAGGGGTAATCTTATATATTAACTTACTCATAAACATAAATCAACCCTGGCCTACTATCTAAGACATCTTAATCTTAACCAATGATTTTCAGTTTTTTCGTTTTGTTTCACTTTTACTTGACTGCTTTACACTTGCACTTGTAACTAAATAATTGGCACCTGCACTACACATGTAATCGGCAGTAATGGGCAGCCTTTGCGGATTATGAAATATAAATCAATAAACAGCCAGTGACGTTGTTTCTGGCTGGCGTACAACCCACTCTGGTCATAACAACCTAATTAGGTTGATTTTAAAGCACACGTACGGTAATTGTCTCAATTCAGCTGTTGTGCATTTGTGTTTTGAGGATATTTCCACCCAAATCATCTTTTTTCCTTACACAAGTTTCCTTTCTCAAGCCAATTAAGTGGCCCATTTAGCCGGTGCTTATTGATACGGCGTTTCCGAAGTGCTATGCAGATGCAGAGAGTCTTTAACTCCCCCTGGACAGGACACTAATCTGTCGCAGGTTAGCCCCCAGCAGAACTGGTACTCATTTATACAGCTGAGTCAACTGGAACAAAGTCAGATAAAATGTCTTGTTCAAGGACACAACACAGTGCAGGTCTGACCGGGGCTCGAACTCGCGACCCTAGGATTACTATTTAAGTCAAACACGCTAACCGCTCGGGCCACGGCGCCGCTGAATCGTTCTCGAATTAAACCTGGTTTATCTTTTGTAAGCTAAAGCTGTAAACTTATAATTGATTAAGAGTGGTACGTTAAACTTCATGGTTTGATTTCCCCAAGGTGTCACTATCCAATAAATCTTTGAACTGGATTTGAGACAAAAACATTGGCGGCGTACCGAGGCCGATCGGGCACTGAATATTTGATTTTGGGGCCAGCTCCCCCTTCCCCCTCCCACTAAGAACTTCAAACTTTAGGAAACTCCGATTCGTCAACTGACCCAACGTTGAGTTTGATGCCGCTTAAACGTTTAAAAAGGCAACGAAAACCAAATATCGATTTAAATGTTAAAAAGTGTATATATACGTACATTATATCTCTCATTTTTAAACTTTAGAAACGAGAGATTTATAGATATACGTACACTTTTTTTAAAAAAAAAGAACCTCCAAAAATATGCGTTCGTTGGCTATTATAAAGCAAAATATAAAAATTTGTAGTTTATAAAAGAGCAAAATATCGTAGCAAAAAGGCATAGATGCTATTAGCTATTACCTAAAAGTAAACTGATAAATACATTTATCACAAAAAAAAACTGAAAAAATTAATTTTCTTTTAGCGACCACAGGTTGAAATTAAGTAACCCATGTATGACCTCTTCGAGATTGTCAGATTCCTAAAGAAGCTTTCCCGGGTTGGTCACCTCACTCGGAAACACTTCTTAAAATATTTGGAATTTTGACACTTCTGTGGCTATTCATCAATATGTCTTTTAAGGTACTGCTGTCAATACTTCGTTTTTTAAAGCAATAACATGCCCAAATTAATTTTTGCTTGGATTTGATGAGATATGCAAAAGCCTTTGGATCTCATTAGCATAATTCGATTTTCGGGGAAAATTAGAATGTGATGCTGTGAATCAAGAAAGTTGCTTAATTTAATATGAATTTTGAGTGTCTACCTTTAAAAGACTTAAAAACTTTTTTTTCAAGATATTTTTAGATGAAGTAAGAGGCGGCCATGACAGTTGGCATGCACCTGGAGACTGCCCTCTTTCATGGCCGCCTTCAAAAGCTTACGAGACTTAGAAAGAATGCAAAGCCAACTACTCGCTTTCAGATCTCTTTTAAAATTCTGATAAACCTTTTAATATAAGATATTTTCTTAAACAAATCCATGAAACTAACTGGTAATAGATTACAAAATAAAAACCAAACCCCAAATATGCAAGTTAGCAGGATTGTTTTTGGAATATCTCATCACTAAATCCCTGCAAAAACTGTTTTCAGCATACAGTTGCTAAAAGGCTTTTTTTGACAGTAGTCTCTTCGACGAAACATCGTAACAGTGTCAAAATGTCAAATATTTTAAAAATTGTCTCTGGGTAATGCGCGTGACCATGCAAAGCTTCTATTTGTACCTGTATAACAAGGAAATTTATGTACACTTTTTTTATAAGAACATTTTGTTAAATTTTTTACATGAAATGTTCTTAAAGTACTACTAAAGGCATTTTGTCTTCGATATTTTTATAGTTCTAAGGCTGATCATTTTAAGTCAGGCCCCGAAGTGCATTCAATACGAATAAAATTCAAAACATACGATGGTGATATATGACGTTACATGATTTGAAAGGACTACAGGCTGCTCTATTCTAGCGTTTACAGCTAACTAGTACTAGTGAGGTTTTTGCTCAAACACTTGGCCATCAGCCTCATATATAACTTCGCCATATAAGATATGATCGGAGCGGGAAAAAGAGACTGATCTCCCGCCTTTCAAACCATGTGACATCACGCAGTCATGTCTTATGAGCTTAAAATTAGGCATTTCGTCTTCGTAAATTCTCCGCGAAGTTATTTCAAAAACTGTTAGTATTGAGTGTGCAGTTAACTAGTGAGTTTTTTGCTCAAACACTGGTCCACCAGCCTCAAAACTTTGCCATATGACTGATCATGATATATACAAGTTGTGCAATGCTTTCGAGTGGGATACCGTGGAATATGCCACGCGTCACTTGTGTTTTCCGTATACACACGAGCCTTTAGGCAAGTGACAAGTGGCAAGTGGCATTTTCCACGGTATCCCACGAGAAAGCAGCATTACTAATTTATCCCATGTCTTGAAAAACACAAAAAAAAGCATAAAATATTAATAATATGCTAGCTGTGAGCGCGCGCTCCTAGAAAAAAGGCTCAAAAAATGCTCACTGCGTAACAACGTTTTGGCGCCAAAAGAATTATCAAAAAAAATGCGCCAAAAATGCTTACTGCGTAACAACGTTTTGGCACCATTTTTGACGCCTGCACAAATTAATTTTCCCGCCGTTTTTTAATTTTGGTGATGCGTGCATTTCGCAAGTCATGACGGGAAGGCTGAGTGGATTGTTACCCGTTGCATACCTCAGAATATGCAACGGCATGCAATCCCGGCCTCTGATTGGCTGTATTTTTCAACGCATGGATTAATCATATGAATTTGAGCAGGAAAGTGAGATTGATCTCCTGCCTTTCAAACTAAATGACATCACATAGTTGAATCTAATGAGCTTGAAATTAGGCATTTCGTCCTTGTAAATTCTCCCCAAAAATATTTTAAAAGCTATTAGTATTGGGTGTGCAGTTCTTGTTTTCCATACGTTAAAAACCAACCAGAAGCACAAATTGAACTACTGGCCAACAAGAAGAAATGTAACAAAAGATAAAAATGATTTAACTTGTTCGTGCACAACACCAAAGGCAGTGTTGCACTTTACGAACTTTAGCCGAGAAAAAAAATTATATGCACGATACCAAAATTAAAGTACTTTGCCTGAAAGCCTAAGTTTGTTCTTAGAACATTCTTAAATTTGGGGCGTTTTTCAGTCTCGTGCATGTTCTTATAGAAAAGGTTCTTATATAAAAGGTTCTTATAAAAAAAAAACTGACCTAGCCAAGACGGTCGTTTTAAAATCCGAAACCGAGATTTTGGAAAGCATCGGCTAATCTGAGATCGAGACGTTGAGATGGGAAAAATCCTAGACCGAGACAACAAAAAAATTTCAAGCCCAAATAAAGATTTCGAACTGTGCCGAAGACGTCAGTGGAGAATGGGAGCCATTTTGTGAGACGGAGAAAAACTAAAAAATACGAGATCTTGAATCCGAGGCATGACAAAAAAAGGTGACGAGATTTCGAGAAATAGCCGTAATTTGCGCCGAGACTTTCATCAGTTAAGAAACCTTCGCTACCCCTATAAACTATCTGAAAAAGCTTTCAGAAACACTCAACAACGAAAAACAAGCTAAGCTGTTATAAGTTTACAATATCGGGAAATGCTTTTTCTACCTTGATACAACTCAATATGCAGCTTACCAGTTTTCTTTGATTCGCGGCGGTAAACTCGGAATTATCAGTTCCTTCATCGACTCATCATTCAGCAACCTGAAATTTCAAGTTATTATCAAACGAGTTTAACGCAACGAGTTAGTTGTCTGTTGAAAATCCCAACGACGTCACCAAATGGAAAAAGAACATGAAATGGAATTCGAAATTGCTCTTCTGACACTTAAAACTTGTCAATTATTCATCGATGCGAAGTGCTTCCGGTATCTCAAGAAGCGAATTATAAATCTATACTCAAAACAAAATAATTAACATAGGCACATGCAGCCCCCAAAACACATGATCAGTACCAAAAAGCAAAAGAAAGGACAAAAAGGCAAACAAACCTTGTTGGTTGAATTTCTACCCAGTATATGGTGACTTTGTTGGGTAGTTTATAAAGTCCACCAAAACATCGTTGGCAATATACTGACAAATTGAAGACACATTAGCTATTAAAGATCCGTTTGAAGATAAATCATTTATATATCTTTTAGTGACCATATGTCGAGGTTAACCGATTGATGACTACCTCGACGCTAGTTTATATGCATAGATTGTCACGAATTTTTTGAGTCAAACTGCGCAAATCCAGTGCTGTAGCTCATAAAAATTTTGAGGAGAATAAAGGGAACACCAGAAAACATAAAAAAAGTTTTGTATAATTACATTTATATTTTGTAACATTCGGCAAAAAATGATCGACTATTCCATTTAAATACTAGTAAGGTATTCATGATTAAGATACACAGATTGTCACGTATTTTTTTTAGACTTGACTTATGAAACCGCGGGTCGGGAATCCTGTGGTTGATTAACGTTTTGAGTATATATATGTATACATATAAAGAATAAGGGGAAACACCAGGGACTGAATACAGTTTCGTATATAAACATTTGTATTTTGTAATGTTCGGCGAAAATGATCTCGAGAGCGACTATTCCATTTAAATACTACTACACAGATTGTCACGTATTTTTTTAGACTTGACTTATGAAACTGCGGATCGGAAATCCTGTAGCTGATTATCATTTTGAGTATATATATGTATGTATATAT
>JAOBAT010006460.1:0-10601 GCA_026413305.1 Hydrozoanthus tunicans
TTAAATAAAAGAGAGCTAAAACCTTGAGATGTTAAGCTATAAATCCAGTTATATAACTTCATTGTTTACCTAAACTGAGCTAATTTCATTGTGTGAGAAGCGCGTTTTTTTTTGTTTCAAGATGTGTTAAATTATTACCAAGTAAGAGAAAAGCTGTGGTTGGCAATTCTATAGGCTTCTTCCTCTAGCGTGCGTTGCTTTGCCTGAAGTATCGATTTAAGTCGCTCGCACTCAGTCTCTGAGAAACCAAACCCGTTCATTTCCATACGGGCGAGGCACATCAGGGACGGCATTTCAACCTGAAAGAACAGTAAGGGTGGAATTAGACATCGTTGGAGGGCTGACATTTGACAGTTAGACTACTCGTTTTCTGTGAGTCAACAGGCGAGAACCAACAAGTTGACTATTAGATTAGTAGAAAACGACAAAGAGCAGTCTAATTGTTTAGTAGAAACACTACCTTAAGGTAGAAAAACTGCTTTCGAATTCAAATCGATGAAAACGAGTGTCTAAAGAAAGCGCCTTAAAAAAACAAATGCCGTCTCGCTACTCGCTGTCTATCGCCCAATTGACAGTGAGTTAGCCAATAAGACTGTAGCATTCGTGATAGTAGTTGGTTCCTACTAATCAAAATTACATATTCGATCTGTTGACCAATCAGACGATGTGTATAAGAGAAGGCATAAACATGTGCGCACGTCACGTACGTGTTTTGGCGGGAACTTTTCTTTGTTGTGTTGTTTCACTGGTTCTTTGTAACTATTTTGTTTTTTAAAAGTCTTTTATAATTATAACCAAACCAGTTGGAAAGAGGAAATTACCTCAACACAAAGTAAGCCTAATTATTTTTTCTTAGGACGCTAAATAACAAGCTTGAAAAAATATGAACATCTTAAGTACATTAACACCGACTTGAAAGATGACAACAAAAGCATTGATTATTTGACGTATGGAGGTAGTTTTTCAAGTTAACCTTTTTAAAAGGAATTTCCAGTGATTCTGCCTTCATAACCGTCCACAGTTGTTCCATAAGCCCCAACACGATTACCACTTCTGTGCACGCCCGCATTCGTCCGGAAACTGGACTGGCACTAGTTAGTCCCAGACTCCCTGAGCCAAAACCTCCTCCTGTGCCTGTAGGATATTAAGAAAACGTTACCATTAGTGACAGCGATAACAACAGAAACAAAATTCTGAGCATTAGTGGAGCTGTCAACATCCGAGGATTAGTGGAGCTGTCAACACCCGGGTGCTAGCAGAGCTGTCAACATCCGGGGATTAGCGAAGCTGTCAACATCCGGGGATGAACGGAGCTGTCATTATCCGAGGATTAACGGAGATTTCATCATCCGGGGAATCCCATGCGAGGGAGCTTGTGAACGTTAAACGTAACTGTAAGTTTTAAGCGGTTTGACGAAATGAACACTCGATACTGAATTGACGCCATCTGATACATAGAAATGTAGTGTACATGTAAACATAAACTTGGCAATTTTAAAAATCTCGAACTCGCAACCCTAGGATTAAGAGTTGAACACGCTAACTGCTCGACCATTGCGCCGCCGTTGTATAGTAGTACGCATAAATAAAGAACATACAAACTAAAACATTAGCTCACCTTCAAGTAAGCCTGAGTAGTCCGCCATGTACTGTGAAACGAGTTGCTGAAGGTTTCGCTCCATTGCTCCAGGATCCAGAAGCCAGGATGCCACTTTAGGATCCTGCAGCTCGCCAGCCAGGAGGATTCCACAAGATCGGGCTAACACCTGCGCCACAAAGGTGAATCGTCATCATTGAAATGACCGACAATGTTTTCATTTATCAATCAAATCAATCAAGTATTCAACAATCACCAAACAATCATTCAACTTAACAACGGCAACCAATCCAAGAATCACTTACTCACTCAATTAAACAATTATAATTGGTTATCATGAACACCGCTTTCATATTTATCGTTATTAATGATGCTATTATCATTATTAATACTTAGCCTTCTGTCTTAAAACTGTCATGTGGTAGCCGGTAAAACCACTTTAACATTATTAAATTCCACGGTAGATGATATTCTACCTATATTGTTATTGCGATTGTTGTTACTATTATTAATGATATTTCTATTATTAATTTAATTTTTATCAAAAAGGTAGCAGAGGTGGTGGTCATGTTTCAAACCAAAACAAACAACCCCGAAATCTTGAATCTTTAAAAGTCACATCAGTATTTAGCTACAATTTTGTCTGTGCCCTACTGTGTTGGGAAAATGAGTAAAAACAGTCGTACAAAAACTCGAAAACTAAAAAATTCGATTGAAAAGCAGATTTTTGCCTTTTTTTTTCAACACATGTACATACACGTGACCTATAACGTAGACATGATAACTCAATTGCTCAAGTTTGAAGGCCACGAGTGCAGGCTAAATCCGCCTTTCACAGAGTTTGAGCAACCACCGGCCCTATACTGATGAACTATGATTGAAAACAGTTGAAGGTGTTTCGCTAAGGGAATAAAACAGCATCGTGCGTGTTTCTAGACAATTTTAGAAAATGGTTATGCTCATCTTTTATTGGCTAATACAACAATAACTGTCAAAAGCATGAAAAGTATCGTTGTTTACAAAGTCAAACTCGAGACAGAAATTTAGAAAATCCTCCATCTTTTTTGAAAAAAGATCTTGAGCTGTGTGACGTCAAATCCATTTTCTATTCTCTCAAAGAAAATAGATTTGTAACCAACCAGAGCGCGCGTTACATCAGGATTATTTTCTAAAAGCAAGTAACGCAGCGCCGAATTCTCGTGTCTACGTCACTTCCGTCAATCGGACTTTCAATGGAGAACGTTTTTTTTTATTGTCGTGGCAAATTGAATAACACAGCAAAACTTCTAAAAAGGTCATATTTGTGGTACAAACAACATTTTCAGGGAACATTAGGAGCGTTTAACCCTTTCCCCTGTTCCAAAAAAGTCCATTTTCCTTAACTTAACCCTCCCCAGATTATCCCCCCCAAAAAATCATCAAAAGTATTTATCTTAGCTTTTTCTAGATTACCCCCCTCCCCCGTTCTCCAAAAACATCCTTGTTCTTAACTTGCCAGATTATCCCTCCCTGAATCCCTTTCATTAATCTCAACTGCTTTCCAGGAATATTATTTATGTCTATTTACCTTTGCAGTCTCTTTGACATCAAAGCAGATCTTGACCAGTTTATTTTCTTTGCATTCAAGCATCAGTTTAATTGCGTCTAATCTCTCCGTTAAGGACAAGTTAGTGGCTACCGCTGGTTCCTCTTGATCGCTGGCTGCAACATCCGGGACCTGCTGTCCAGGCTCCAGCAGTGACAGGTAATACGCATCTTTTCTGCTCCAACTAACTGCAAGTCCTACAACTACGTCGTCTTCTTCTCCAACTTTCAACCCCTTGAAGCAAATTCCGTTTAGGTCTAAAATGACGATAGAAACACAGATTTAGTTCCGTTTGTCACGTGGCAAAATTCTTGGTGAAATGGAAATTTGTTTGCAAACGATTCAGTTATTTTTTCTCTTTAACTTCTACTTTTGTAGAGTAAGACGTTGAATAGGTTAAAATGGAGCTAGTTCTCCAGGCTGCCTTTGTGTTACACATGTTTTAAGAAAAAACACCCTTGTGTTTAGCCCCTCTAAGATTCGATAAAAAGGTAAATTGATGCATTCATATTTCATCTATTCCATATATGGCAATGTTTAAAGACACTTAGAATCATAAGTTCATCTCCAGCGGACCGGAAGCATATATAAGCGCAACTGGCAGCCGCTTAAAAGCAGTCCATGTATGCTAGTACAAATTTTACCGATCCTGGAAGGATGGAAAGCTGAGTGCCTTTAAATGGGAAGGAGGTCTCCTAAATATTCACCCTCGACCAGGCCGGGGATCGAACCGAGGGTCTTAGAGATCTGGGAGGCAGAGTTCCAGACATAAAAAGCCAACCCCTCCGCTCCTGTGACGTTCGATGTTTGAAAAGAGTCTTAGATAAAATGATGAATGGTAACTATTGCTAAGTGATACTAAATATGTTGTCGAGCTGATGAGGTTCTGTAAATTTTGTAGTTACAATAATATTTACATACCAGTGGCAGAGTTGAACCGTGCGCCTATTGTTGACATCGAACCCATCGACCTTTCACAGGCAACAGCTACAGCGAATTGCGATTGTTCCTTCCATTCTGCCATGAACGTCTCGAACAGCTGCTTGTGGCCGGCTACATCAATGATGGACAACGAATCATCCGGGGAAGAACTGTGGATAGGTAAGGAAGGACTGTACCGGGGTGAGGAATGTAAGGTTCTACTGGGTGCCGTGCAATTGGCTACAGTCGCTACAACAGGGCGTGGTCGTCGACCACGTTGCGATTTACGTAACGGTGTAGAAACATTTTTAGGGCGCTGTACATAGCCACGGGTGTCATCAGATAACTGGGGAGGATGCGAAGAGTGACCTCGTGGTGACCTACGGAGACGTGGAGAAATCATACCTTGCGAAAGGCCGTTTGTGAGAGAATCGGACGAAGTTGCACTGGGGTGTGATATCGCGGTATTGCCCGTGCCCGGCGAGTGACCACGTGGCGAGCGCCGAACACAGGCAGAGTTACGGGGAGAATCTATGGTTTGTCTTTTCTTTTTTTGGTTTCGTGGTGTTAGTCTTGGTGTGAGTCCACGGCCAACTGAAGGACGCGTGTGTGGCGGAGTGGACGGAATGAAATCAGGAGTATTAGCATCCTCTTTCGCAATCTCTTTATTACACATTTGTCCATTTTCTAACTGGTTTTTAGCGTTATTAGTGCTTTTGGCTGGTTCTTTTGATCGTCTTTCTTGATCATTTCTTGTTGGAGAAGTATTAGATCTTTCAGGTAGGACCAAGTAATCATTCTTTTCAGTTTGTTTGTCTGGTTTAGACTTGATTTCTGTAAAACGTTTTTCTTCTTCTGAACTTTTGTTCTCATTACTGCTAGGTAGTTCGAGCTTTATCTCGTGTTTATTTTCTTTGAAGATCCTTTCACGGTTCTCGAATGAAATGCAGTTTTGCCCAACAGCCTGTTGCTCTATCATTTCGACCATTGCTAGAGTTTTTACACTGATTTGCGATTCTTCGGCGCGGTCTTCGCTTAAGGACAAGCACAAAGAGAACGACTCGAATGCAACAACGTCTTCCTTTGACATACTGAACTTTCTCCTTGTCAAATATGGAGTAGGTATCGCGGTTGAGCAAAATTCCACGCAATCTTGAGACTGGTTCGATGAGTGAATATTTTCTGACGTACCTAAACGAGGCTGACTTTGGTATTCAGAAACGATGGCTTTGTTTCTACCCCCACACCTCCCAGCTGGGGGAGATAACACAAAGTCCGCATCCTTCTGTGATCCAATTGTAACAAGGTTATATTCGGCTACAAGACAGGTGTCACTTAAGCTACACACTATCTCTTGCGATTCTGACATGCTTTTAGTATTTCCTTTAGCAGGTTTTATTTGAAAACCTTCTGGAGCTCTGTCTTCGCCTTCAAATGGTTCAGAGTAAAGCTCGAATGACATCGATTGTCTTGACTCTTTTTTGCGTACTTTTGATGTTACTGATGAACTGGAAGACATGTCAAACAACTCTGACAATGAACGAGATATCCCAAAAGATGAAATATCGTCAATAAGCGAGATTGTTTCCATATCAACTATCTTTGCTGGCTCATTTCCAGTTCTAAACTCCTTGTGACATTGTTTACCTGATATTGTATCTTTATCACGTCTTTCAAGACACACGAGTTTGCGACTACTTGCTTCTGAATCTTGCATTACGCTTTTTTCTTCGAAGTCGTCTTTTCGCGAATGTTTCTGTTTGGGAACATAATGATCTTCATGATTATCCACGTTTGGTGATAGACGCTTATTTCGTTGAAGTGTTTCTGGAGGTGACGAACCTTGCTCCTGTGTTACAACCCAATTATCTGAAGATTTTGCAATAATCTTTTTCTCCAGAGGTTTATGGATCTTGATCTTGTCAACTTTACGTGGTTCCAAATTATTTGCTATGGTTGTCGTCCTCCCGTTAGGGTGTTCACAAGTTTCAACTTTTGGTGTGTCTTCATTATTACCAACCGTTTTGTACGACAGTAAACTACCAACTAGCCTTTTGCTCTGCGATCTCAAATCACAAACCACTTCTGAGACTTGTTTTGAAGGCAGATCATTTGAAACTGTTATTTTCGAGTTTGAACAACCAGTTTGTGCGAGTTTTGGTTTTTCAACAGAAACCGTAAATCTGTCACGGCTTTGTTCACGTGGATTGCTATCTGCCCTCTCTCCGATTCTATCTATTTCTTTGATTCCTGCACGAGATCCATCTGGTGATTCTGAGCCAAGACCAGTGTTACCTTCAGCGTGACCCCTAGCGCCCCTTGTTTCCACGCTTGTTGATAACCCACTTAGTTTTACGCTTGGAGACTTTTTTTGTTTTGTCGTGAAGCGAGTGGAGCTTCCACCCCTCCGCTTTCGGCTCCTGCTGGTGCTGTTGCTACATGTCCCTCCAATCCTTGAACTGGTGTTTCCGCTGACCACCATACTGTTGTCATTGCTTGCAGAAATAACTCCTAAAAAGAGAACAGCACGGGAAAGCAGAATTAAAGAAACTGCACTCATTCGCTTAGGTCCTTTCAAGTCACCAGGACTGTATCAAGGTGACAACACTAATGGCTTAAAGTGCCTGTACGATGAAAATAAAAGTCGTCTATTTCCATTTTTTTTCTGTCATATTTTCTTTTTTATGATTTAAAAAAGGGGGTTCGTGTAATAAAATAGTTAAATATTTTTTTGTGCTACGAGAAAAAAAGTCCCAAACTTGCTCGTTTCGGTGTCTTGCGTGATCGCTATGTTCAGCGGCAATGTTATGATCGCCATAGCAACTTTGACGTTTTACACTTAACACGTGACCTAAAAAGTAGTTAGCTCATAGCGAAAGTGTTGGAAATGTCTCTCTTTTCGACTGAACTATCATGTCTGGCAAAAGAAATACCTCTTAAAACGAAGAGCTGACTAACAGCGTGTGTAGTAGCGATGCGTTTACTAACGCAAGTAAAAGCCGGTGGTCACGTGTTAAGTATAAAACGTCATAGATTTCTTGAGTACATTAATTGTCGGCTTTTTTTTGGTCACGCTGTTTCATGAATTCAACCCTAAAACTCTCCTTTTTAACTCTAAATTTCTCAATTTTATGGTGCCCAAATGAAAAACGGGTTTGGATTATGGTTATTCGAAGCATATACGCCAATATTAGCGAAAAACATCCGAATGTTCAGACTTTATCGTACTGGCACTTTAAAGGAACCCTCCACTGTATAACATTATTGGTCTAAAATAACTTTTATTAATTTTGTGTCCATATCAGCAGCTCAAATTTGCTTATCCTGTACATAAATCTAGAGCCAAACTTTTGCTCATTTCCACTGTTTGCTTTTTCCTCGCGCCGCCATTTTGAAATGTGACGTGTTTCGGTAGCAGTGCCAGTCTCCACTCTCGATAAATACAACAGCAATGGCGGCGCGCAGAAACCTAAGCCAGAGAAATGATTAAACTAGACTACTTGGCGTTGGATTTCTATGCAGAGTATTTGAATACGAGTTGCTGATATAGACACATAAGACCAATAATGTTTACAGTGGAGGACGCATTTAACTTCCTAGTCCTCGATGTGTGGCGAAAGAAGGCCAAGCTGTACTCTTGATCAGTGAACCTCAATCTTTAATTTCTTCTTCAATACATATCCAAGATTCACTCTACCACTAATTTGATAATAGATGCAAGTATCAACGTATTATTCGACATATCGAGCGAGCAGTTTGCGAGACGTATGTCAAGCGGGAATAGACAAGATCTTAACCAGTGACTCGGCTTCCAATTTGAGTCTTTGTAGCTCAGTGGGTAGAGCATCTGAGCGATAATCAGAGAGTTGCAGGTTCGATTCTCGTCAGCGACTCAGAATTTTTTTTCTGAGCTTTTAACTTGTGGATCAAAAATTTCAAAGATTCACTCTACCATTAACTCAATCTTTATTGTTTTCTAAGCTTACTTGATCCTTGTTCGGCAGCGTTTGATGGTTTCCATTCTATCCCCAACTGCGCTGCTTCCTTCTGTAATAGTCCTTGGGCCTCTTGGATGATTAGCTGTGCAGCGTCCTTTTCCGTCAAACCCTTTCTTCCAGCTACCCAAATAACCCGGGCCTTATTTCTCTCACGCACCTCAAACTCTGTCTCACCGTCTCTCCTACGTCGACTGGTGAATGGTGTGGCATTTCGAAGGATCTGCTCCAATTCATCACAGGCAGCAGCTGCAAGTGCTGCAATGGTGTGATAGCCAGCGTTATACATCAGTCGCGCACGCGCAGCATTCAATACTGATATTCGTACCAAGTCGCAAAGCTCACGCTCTACCCCAAATGAAAGACGGCTTTGGAACTGGGACAGAAGAAGTTCAAGGCTACTCCAGCCAAGCTTCTGACAGAAAATGGTAACCATGCCAGAAAACGTAGCCGCGGAGCCCTGAAGCGACTGTAGCATTCCCTTAGTGGCTCCGTATCTTCGTGCGACCGTCGGTAGTGGCACCTATAAAGGAAGTACAAGATGAAATTTCTCAGTTTATCTGTACAGGGATGTCAACAGTTTATTGAAAAACTTTGCTTCTTTTTTTTTAAAGTCAAATGCGTACCCCTTTTATTAGCTTTTCAAGGTAGCATCATTAATTAAGTCTAAAAGCCAGTCGGAATCAAAGTTAAGATCGGACAATTTGAATAACGAACCGGGTAAGAACTAGGGAGATCAACGACGATGGAATGTAGTAATTACGATATCATTAAACTGTTGATCTGATTGGCTAAATTTTAAAGTGGACCATATCTTTATAAGTAAGCTAAAGTATTTCTTTCCAGTTCAATCATTCATTCCATTCTAGTTGAAACATTTCTGTTTTTAAGTTTAAGAAAAGTTCTTCTGTATATATCTTACAAGTTTTTCATAATCTAATGAAAGCA
Source organism: Hydrozoanthus tunicans (assembly GCA_026413305.1). NCBI lineage: Eukaryota > Metazoa > Cnidaria > Anthozoa > Zoantharia > Hydrozoanthidae > Hydrozoanthus > Hydrozoanthus tunicans. Next base: position 9,047 of record JAOBAT010006460.1, read on the forward strand.
GTGCGTAAGTGGTCGAATGCACTGGCAAATGCCGTTTGTTACGTTGGCTAAAGCAACTTACTAAATAAAATGTCGTTTCTGCGAGAGGAAATCGAATGCCGGACTGCACAAGGACCTCCAATCACCCCGAGGCCGGTAGCAAGCATATCTCACTTACAAAGATAGCAATAATGATAATAATAATAATAAAATAATAGTGAAAACAGCAATTAAGTCGATGAAAGAAATTAGCACACCTTTGCTTATTTATAAGATCATAAGAAATAATTGGGGAAAGAATATTATAGTCAAATGCTTTACTTTAAAAGTGCTTAACGAGGTTACCTCGTGTACGAGATCATGCAAAGCAAGGGCTGCAAAAAACCGACGATGGATAGCGAGAGATGCTCGTTGTTGTTCGGTTCGAGTCGGAATTCGTCCTCGTACAGCTCTAGCGAGAAATGCTTCCTCCACACCGACAAGGTCGGATACTCTGCGCATGTGCGACGGCAAGTGCTCCCAGATTCGTAAGTATTGGTACCAGTCTATCGTCGGCCATTGTGACTGGACGTAGATTGGGGTTACCTGCGACATTTAGACAGAGTATTATAGTCAATATATGCTAGCTTTAACTTGACTGAGTGTTTTCCAGGGCGGCCATTACGTACTGGTTATGAACTCCAGTTATTTTTCAGGAGCTTGTCCAGAAAAACCAGACTCTTCTCTATCAAATAAAACCTGAATGCATTTTTTTCAAATAGCAGTCAACACCACAAATAGTATATTAACAAAGTTTTAGTGTTTTAGAAGATTTGCTTCTGAACAGAATTCGCGGGTTTTTGTTTAGAACGTTGCCACATCAAAAATATCTCAATAAACAGCAAGCTTGTCTTTATTGTTTTTGGAAGTTAAGAGGGAAATTTGTTTGCCCTATACAGGATTTTCAAGGACTACAGACAAAGTTCAAGTACATTACAGGGCATAGAACTTGTTTTCTCCAATTCCTTGACATTCCGAGTTTTCAAGGACAGTGGTAGCCCTTGCAATCATAGATTCAGCTATTATTCAGTGACTAATAGGAGAAACCCATTAAGAGTACAACAACTACAATAAGTATCAAAACCACAACAAAATAACAATTATAGTAATGATGAAAATAACTGGCTTGTTGCTCGCGTTGCCTCTCTCGTCACTCACTCTCTTCCGCATCTTTATCTACAAGGATATCTATCTCGTCCAATGGGTTGATTTGTTTGCAGCAAAACACCCAAGAATGTTAGAGCTTGAGACTCTTCTCGTACATCTATCATTGTATTGACAATTAACATACTTTATTGTTTCTAAATGGAATATTGCATCGACCATTAGGATCATCTTCAGTAAGGTCAAACTTTGACATGCTATGATTAACCAGAAGCAAGTGTTCGTTAAACCGAGTGGGAATTCATCGATCCCACGTCACCCTGATCACATGGCAGATGCACTTTTCAAAGAACTACCGAGGCAACTACTGTAACAGAGAAGGAACGAACCAACCCAAGACGAGCAGGGCTATTCCCGACCCCAGCCCCACCCC
>JAOBAT010006471.1:0-10600 GCA_026413305.1 Hydrozoanthus tunicans
AGGCCCTAGAAAGAAACCAATAAAGTGATACTGCGTACATATCCAATCTTACTTAACTTGACAGTTTTGACTCGATTGCTGTAGCGATAATCTAAACCTTAAAGTATATACTGAGTAACCTCTTGTTAACTTTTGTTGTAACTATAGTGCATTTCAATTCCGAGCACTTGGTTGGGTTTAACAACGAAGCTTTGACTGACATGTCTGTGATGAAACTTCTGACTGACTGTAACGATGGGAACCAAACCAAGGTTTCATAACAACTATTTTATTGCACTGTTAATAACGATAGGTTTATAATACAGTGATAGAAGCTCGAAATCTGTAGAAAATACAGTTCAAGAGTTAAAAGTTTGGATTTGATAATTTACTACTATTACTACTAATTAATTACAGTTTTTCTTTAGCGCTTCAAATATGTTGCGCATCATTGCTTGAATCTGCCCGAATGAAGCTCTAACTGATTATTAGAAACTCGTAATCAAACTATCAAGTTTCTGGTGCTAACTCTTTACTGATAGCAGAGGAAACTTACTTTCACTCCATTAGCAAACATTATCTGCAGACACAAAGCAATTAGGGCAGTGCTATAGGACGAGTCGTGTCTCTTTGTACGAACCAAAGTGTTCTGTACGTACTGTGATTTACGATAAGACTTAAGCAAACTTGAAATAAAACTTCTGCATCCCACGAGTTTGCAATGCACTGTGGGGACTGCCCGTTCAGAGCATATATAAAAGTCTTTCAAATTTCCCATATCGCCTTTTTTATTTAAACTTGATAGAACTTGAATTTCCTTTCTTTGTTTATGCAAAACGTCTCTCCGAGTACAAACAAAAAGGAAATTAGTTTATCAGATCCATGCCAAAGGAAAAAAGTTCTCGCTCACAGTTGCACCTCTAAGTCTAAAGTACTTTCACTTTTTCTTAGGCAACATATTTCCCATATTGAAAATTTTACAAGTGTTGTACATGCAGCCAGATCAACTTTAGATTCTAACAGATAACTAACACCGGTAGATTACCCGCCCCCCTCTCAAACATAAGGTAAAATTGACAGATAACACGCGGGTTACATTCCGGAAAATAAGGTTGAGACTTGAAGTTATGCCTTTTAACTAATGTCAACCTGCTTTTTCCGTTTTGAACATCAGTTAATAGAGAGCTTCAGATTAGACAACTACAAGTACGAGACGTGTACGAGTTTTCCCATTCGTCATAATGCGCGTATCGGAAATAGGGTGGGAGTCAGGATGGCCGAGTGGTTAGCGCTCGTGCCTCCCACCACTGTTGACCCGGGATCGAGACCTGGTTTCCGCATGTGGGCTGAGATTTGTCGATCTCAATCTGACTCCGAGGATTTTTCTCCGGGCTCTCCGGTTTTCCTCCCTCAACAAAATCGACACCCAGCTAATTCTATCTGGCTGTGGAGCTGTACTCCGAGGTCATGCATGGGCCGTATAGCGGCAGTAATATGCGCCTTAACATGCTTTCGGTCCGGCCTCGTTGAGCTGCGTCCTTCGTAATTCAGTCCATGACTGCAAGTAAGGGCAATTAGCTCGCTAGATATTATTATAATATTGTTATTAAATGCGCAGAAATCACGCCATCTTGCTGTGTTGTCAAAATTTCGTAGTCCACGCGCGAGTTTTTTTTTTTTTTGCAAATCTCGTTGTAAACAGGACTACGACACGAGTTTGGCAACACAATGAGATGGCGTTATTTTTTCGCAACTTCTGGCACGCGTATTATGACCAATGGGAAAAAAACTCGTGTTCGTACGTGTACTCGTTGTCGAATTTGAAGCTTTTTAACGTAAGGCCGATGAAGCTACGATCCTATTTGTTTTCGTGAAAAACACAGCTTAATAATCAGGTCAACAAGCTCCACCACAGTGATAAGACTACAACCCAGGAACAAACCCATGTTTCCTCCAAGATCACCTAATAAGAAAACCAAAGTAAATATGTAAGCTTGGCCTTGTGTCGTGTATAGCTTTTGCACGAAGTCGGCTTGGGGTGGGGTTTGTGAAGCCGGGTGGTGCTTGTTTGGAGCACCTGGCGCTAACTTGTTTAGGGTAAGGCTAGTGCTTGTGTTGGGTGGCGCTTGATTTGGGTAGTGTTTGTGTGGGGTGGCCCTTGATTGGGGTAGGGCTTGTGTGGGGTGGCGGTTGATTGGGGTAGTGTTTGTGTGGGATGGCCCTTGATTGGGGTAGGGCTTGTGTGGGGTGGCGCTTGATTGGGGTAGGGCTTGATTGGGGTGGCGCTTGATTGTGGTAAGGCTTGTGTGGGGTGGCGCTTGATTGGGGTAGGGCTTGTGTGGGGTGGCGCTTGATTGGGGGTAGGGCTTGATTAGGGTGGCGCTTGATTTGGGTAGGGCTTGTTTGGGGTGGCGCTTGATTGGGGTAGGGCTTGTGTGGGGTGGCCCTTGATTGGGGTAGGGCTTGTGTGGGGTGGCGCTTGATTGGGGTAGGGCTTCTTGGGGTAGAGCTTGATTGGGTTAGGGCTTGTGTGAGGTGGCGCTTGATTGGGGTAGGGCTTGTGTTGGGTGGCGCTTGATTGGGGTAGGGCTTGTGTGGGGTGGCGCTTGATTGGGGTAGGGCTTGTGTGGGGTGACGCTTGATTGGGGTAGGGCTTGTGTGGGGTGACGCTTGATTGGGGTAGGGCTTGTGTGGGGTGGCGCTTGTTATTGTACGGGTTGGCGCGTTTGTTTGGGATGGCGCTTTTTTGATAGGGCGCTTTTCTGGGTGGCGCGTGTTTGGGTGGTTTTTTTGTGGTAGTTCTTGTTTAGGTGGTTTGTTTTTGGAATTACTCTAAAATAAGGATTTGGCTGAAACCAATTTTATAATTTCTTGACTCCTTACCCACTAAGTCGGAAAATGTGTATCGGGGCCATTCTTTTGTGACTTCAACTTCCAGCGTTCGGTAGAAAATTGTGATGGCCAAGAGTTTTTTGCTATGGCAGAACATAGATATAGTATCAAAAGCTCTCTACCACACAGTCAAATGTATAATTTATTTCAAAGAAACTAATCTAGTGCTTCCCTTAGTCAGGCAGTCAATTAATTTAGTGTTTGAACAAAGTGCTAATGTCCCTCTTAAAACAAGCATGTAGTTTATAACTTTTTTTTCAGCTTTAATGTATGATTGTAGCTTAAGCTGAATCCTTTCTCGAGCCAAGTGACCCGTTAGGCCGGTTTCCGTAGTGCCGAGCAGATTGGATGAAATTCCTCAACTCCCCCTGGACAGGACACTAATCTATCGCAGGTTAGCCCCCATCAGAAGCCGATACTCATTAATACAGCTGAATCGACTGGACCAAGTCGGATAAATTGTTTTTCACAAGGACACAACACTTTGCTCTGACCGGGGCCTAAACTCACAGGGCTAGTCCGGGTCCTTAAGTTGCCTTAAGTCACCTTAAATCACACAAAGTCGCAGTCATTTTTCACCCCATTTTCCTTAATTTGCCTTAAGTCGCCTTAAATCGCACAAAATCACAGTCATTTTTCAGCCCATTTTCCTTAATTTGCCTTAAGTCGCCTTAAATCGCACAAAATCACAGTCATTTTTCAGCCCATTTTCCTTAAATTGCCTTAAGTTGCCTTAAATCGCCTTAAGTCGCCTTAAATCGCACAAAGTCGCAGTCATTTTTCACCCCATTTTTGCCTTAAATCGTACAAAGTCGCAGTCATTTTTCACCCCCATTTTCCCTTAATTCGCCTTAAGTTGCCTCAATTCGCATTAAGTCTTTCTAAATCGCGGCGACTTAAAGACTCGGAGCAGGCCTAATCGCAACCCTTGGATTACAAGTCGAATATGCTTGCCGCTCCGTGTAATTGAAGAGCGACTAAAAAGGAATCATAGTTGAAACACAAAAACTTCATTCTTAGATAACTGTATCTTTGAGATGTCTGTTTCTTACCTTCTTAACGCTGCACTTGCATTATACCAAAGTTGTTTGGAAAAAAAGTTAGAGAAGGACATAGTGTTGTCATATCTGATCTCTATACATTCCTTCGGGCAGTCGCAGAGGTGAGGGCTCAGTGTGCCTGGGGGGCAACATGAAAACAAAGATAACTTGTTTACAGTGCGTAGAGTCAGAGTACACCAAATAGGGTTCCAGATCATCTTTAAACAAGGACCTGTGCGGGGCGATCGTCAACACCTTAAGTCGTCACTCAATCTCCGAAGCCACATGGCATGAAATATCAAAATGGACTGTTCATGTGTAAAACTCTTTTATGTAACAAATAAGTAGTCAGAATAACTAACTATTTTAGAATCTTTGGTTTTGTCGATTTCTGTCTCAAAATAGAGGGAAATTATAACGAAATACAACGTCCCATAGTGGCAAAAAAATACAAGCAAAATACGCGAGTTTTGATGACACACACGTTTTGCCAGTGAGCAAAAGTTTATAGGTGCGAGAATCTTGCCAATAAAGGTTCAAAATTTAAATGAAGAACGACACGATCTTCGCATGCGTTTCTTTTTTATATGTCACTAATTGAAAAGAAATAATTACGAATATCTAAATTTTGGCGGTTATGATTTTTTAATTCTTTTCGTTTATGTGGAAGGAGCTATCACTTTTACAGCACTTATTTTTGTAAACTGGAAGACAAAAATAACGGTTATATTGCTTCATCACTTCTAGAGTTTGAAAAATTTTTGTTTTTTCGCAATCCAAATTATTTCACTCTTGGTAAGAAATGGCCTCCTTGTTATTCAAAACTTAGACTTCTCAAGACATTTAAAAAACAAGATTGACTAATAGATGTGTTTATTTATTTATCTTCACAAAACCCAACAGGTTTTACAACCCAAGCATTGGTCTCCGAGGGCCTACGGTTTAACGTTCTTATCCGAGAAGACGCGAAGGCACTGCAACCACTTTACGTCATAATTCAAAATGGCGGCGTGCAGTAAATTCAAACTGGAAAACTGATGAAAACCGATTGCTCGGCGTTAATTTGATAAATGCCCAATATTGTCAAACTTGTGCATCTTAAGAAGTTGAATCTTTAAAACTTTTTACCTTCAGCAGGAAACCAACAGTTCACCACTTCCGCAGGACTGCAGAGTCGAGTGATGTTCAGCTCATCTGTGGTGAAAAGTTAGCGAACTAGATGTTATAACTAACCCTTATTCCACCCCATGGGGTTTAATTTACCAAACTATCGTGGAGGAGTGTTTTATTCTTTATTTTTATTGACAGGACAGATAACTTCCATGCGTATGCACAAAGGGATCGTGACTGTATTGTGCGAGATGTATAAACAACTTATTTTATGCGCTGTAGGAGCTGCATAAACGACTTATTTCATGCATTGTGGGAGCTGCATAAACGAGTTATTCAATGAGTTGTGAGAGCTGTATAAACATTTTATTTTATGCGTTGTGGGAGCTGCATAAACGATTTATTCCATACGTTGAGAGAGCTGCATAAACGAGTTATTCCATGCGTTGTGAGAGCTGCAGAAACGAGTTATTCCATACGTTGTGGGAGCTGCATAAACGAGTTATTCCATGCGTTGTGAGAGCTGCATAAACAAATTGTTTTATGCGTTGTGGGAGCTGCATAAACGACGTGGTTCATGGCTGCAGACTTTGTTTTGCCTCTTGGACTGTATAGCTCCTCATCATCAAAAACTCATACCCCAATAGAGTTTGGTTATGAAAAAAGGTGGTAATGCAGCCCATTTCTCGGTCCCTGAAAGGTAACCAAGCCTCTACATGAAACCGAGGCGAAGGTTGTCCTAGCACAGTTATGGCGTTGCCGCCATTTTGGATTTAGGAGCGAGCGAAAAATGGAAAGGAGGGGGGAGAGGAAAGAAAGGTTTTTTGCTCGCTCCCAATAACGGTTGACCACGGATTCCAAGTCCTACGGTCTCTCACCCTCAGTTTTTAGGCGTTAATCGACAGAAGCAAATCAAACTAAGGGGTCTCGAAACAAACGGAGGGTCCACCCACAAACGGAAGGAAAGGCGCCCTGGGAACGAGGTTGGTCTCGGGAAAGGTCGAAACTTACCTGCAATACTCTTCCCATAATGCTGGCAACGACATTTTTTAATTTTGATACGAGTGTAGCATTCTCCCAGACAACCGTCGCGGTTATATTTGCTGTAAGTCTTCAGTTTGCGCTCTCCACACTGCGATTTGTATGGAGCCGGGAGATATTCAGCCTGCAAGAGAATGTAACAAATTTTGGACTAATGGAGAGCTCTGTATTGCCTACTTACTGTGAACGCACGAATAAGTTCCGCTCTTCTCTAGAAACCCGCTGTCTAGAGCTTTGTAGTTCCAGTTAAATTTCACCTCCCCCCTCTCTCTCTTATAACCCCCCCCCCTCTCACTTATAAGCCCCAACCACCCCTTCCCCCTCCCAATATAAAGGCAATGGAGCTATTGTGGCACGAATAATAATAATAATAATAATAATAATAATAATAATAATAATAACAATAATAAATGATCTTGGTACGCATTATACATTGCCTCAATGCGTTTACAATAATTTACAGTTGCCTGTGGTATTGAGGGTCTTAGATAGTCCGCTATATACGGCCCACATTTATATGAGTTAACAGTTGCCCTCAGTTAGTAGAAGAGACAGACCACGACACGTACCGGGATCACCCTACTCTATGTCGACAAGTGTTGTGGGTTCTTTAAGTCCCCCGACAGGAGATCGAGAGACTGGGCCTACGGTGTAACGTCCTTATCCGAGAAGACGCGAAGGTCTAACCGTTTGCAGGTGTTAGGGCAAAGGCAGCACCTTCTTCTCAATTATTTTAAAGTACATATGAAATGACAATTTTTATTAATTCAGTGGATAGACCTTGCTAAACGAGGAATAATGATGAAAAAAAATTTGCCAAAATCATTCCTGGTTCTCGAGATTTCAACTTTTAAAAATTTCATCTGATGACGTCACGAGTGGTTCCGACAAATTTGCATTTTTCTAAAATCTGCTGCCCATCCGTAAAATTTGGGTGGATTTGAGCCAGACTTGGACTGATGACCCATCTGCCTCGGATACATCAGTAATCTAACTTTTGCTAAAATACACGCAATTGTTACAAATTGGCAGCAGATTTTGAAAAAATGCAAAATTGTCAGAACCACTCAAGACGTCATCAGATGAAAATTTTAAATGTAAATATCTCAAGAACCAGGAAAGATCTTAGCAAAATTTCTTCACCGTTTTTCCTCATTTAGCAAGGTCTATCCACTGAAGTAATAAAATTTACTGCTAATGTGTATCAACTTGAAGTTTCTAAATTCTCACCTCTCGTCGCGTGATTTGTATTTCATAATGAAACCCCGGTGCAACGGTAGCTGCTTTTTGCACAATTGGCTTGCCTTCATTTTGGGTGTGGATAAAGACAACCAAGGCAGTGCCGAATACCGAATACAACCCATAATACTCGTCTGGTTCTAAATCGAGTACCATCATTAGTTTTTGCGTTGTTCCAGATACCTCTAACAAAGGTTGACCACGCTTGCCAGAGTTGAATATATGGCAGAGTCCGTACTGTATTCAAGTAAGAAGCTTTTAATAAACAACTTTTACAGTGATAAATTTAGGATGCGTCCATTTTGTTCATCCAAATCCCGATTCCTAAGATCTGGATTGTTTTGGATTTCCTGGCCTATGATAATGGAACCGAAAAATCTGAAATCAGAATTTGGTCGTTTGTTGTGCATGTGCACTGAATAAACCACACATGGTCGGTATAAAACAAAAATCTTGATTCGCTGCTGTGTCAAAATGATCGTACGGTTTCTGATCGAATCCAAAGAATCCACTCTTGGGAGTAGATCGTTTGGTTTGCAATCCAAAATCGCGGATTCATGAAATTTTTGAATTGAATTTTTGAAACCGAATGCGTATGCGATGGAATCGAATCTGCCATTTTTCGTCTGCAATCTAGGAGCAAGAAACACATATTTGACATGCGCAGATCCAGGAATCTAGGGAGGGGTGGGGAGTAAATCTCAAGGCAAGTCCTCTCAGTTCCTCTCCCCTAAGGAGCGTATTTCGGGGGCCTAAGCTCATGCACAGCACGAAAAAAAACAAGCACAAAGGCGCAAGTTTTGTCTGAGAGTCAGGGGCCATGCTCCCACGAAAATTTTGAAGTTTCGAGCTTATGAGTTATGGGACAGCCGAAATGCGGTTATTCATATCAGCCCAAACAAAATTTTGTATTTTTTTCATCGTGATTTTCTTTTTTTATTCAGCAAAACAATTGATGGGGCTAAAGCCCACCGAATCACCGAAGGCACACAAAACAACAATATCTTTTAAATCTTTACGTGGGGATAACCATTTCTTATCAAGAAAATCTGAACTCGCATCATAATTATTTCATAAAGTATAAGTTTAGGGTAAACCCAGTTTCTTTTTAAAGATTGGAAAAACTTCATGATCAGTTTTTCTATTTCTTAGATCAATAAAAAAAGGTATTCACGTTATCGCTTCCTTTTCAAAAAGTGATTGTAAAAAATATATTTCTACTAACCAGAGTAAACGATAAACTTGCATCCAGATATGTATGTTACTTAAGCTTTGGATTATAAAATCTAAAAATTTCAATAAAAGTAGTATGATGTGATAAATAATATATCGTCGCCGTGAGATGATAGGAACAGCGACTATAAGTTATTTATCACATAATATAACAAGTTTATATCCACTCGCCGACGCATTCAAAAGTTTTTTTTAAAATTATGTATCTAAAGTTTCAATAAAACTAAATTTCGATCCGGTCGCGCGAAAGTCGTGTCGGACATCTGGTGCGTGCCCATGACGAATAAACGGAATGGAAACAAATTGCTTTAAGGCCTGCTTCAAACACCGTATTTTAACCGTATCGAATTAAATTCACGAATTTTAATTATTCACGAATTTAAAAACTCGGTGTTTGAAGCAGTGCACCGAATTAAATTCGCTTCCACCTACCGGATTCAATTCGTTGGAAATAAATTCGGTGTTTGAATCACCGGTTCAATTAGCTCCGGATCAAAATCAATTTAATTCGATACGGTTAAAATACGGTGTTTGAAGCAGGCCTAAGTTGCTTTAAACCCCTTTAAGTCGCCTTAAATCGCACTAAGTCGCAGTCATTTTCGCCCCATTTTCCATTAAATTGCCTTAAGTTGCCTTAAATCGCACTTTTGCACCCCATTTTTCTTAAATCTCCTTAAATCGCCTTAAGTTGCCTTAAGTCGAAAAAAGGCGGAGTAGGCCTTTTCATTTCTTGGCTATCTTAATAATCGAGATTATATGGCAACAAATATACAAAAAGAAAAATATCACATTTTCCTTTCTAAACTGCTGTTCTTTAAATTACATTTTATAAGCATTTGGAGTCAAATACAGTGAAGAAACAATTAAAACTTAATAACGATTGAAAAATCAACAAAACGGTAGCTTAGAAACGACAATAGGTTCAGCTGTACTGACCTATCCATATTAAAACAAAAACCCCTGTTGAAAGCCAAACGTTCGGTATACATATGGACTCAATAATTAAGAACTCACATAGTTATTTCTTGAACAAAAATTAAAACGAAAACTACGGGTTACTAAAATCTGAAAACTAAATTAAGGACGCCTGGGCTATAACGAACAATATACAATAAGTTCAAAAATGGAAGAGCATCCGGCAGGTAAAATCATTATGAAATACATAAGAAACGATCTCTGGATAAAACTGAAAATACAGAAGTTTTAGGCTACCATACTATATAGCCTTTATCAACTAACTGGTTAATATCAGTTGATAAAAGCAACAGTGTGATAGCCGAAAGCTTCTGTATTTTGAATTTTATTCAAATCTCGTTTCTTATATATTTTAATAAGTTCAAAGTTATTATATAAAAACCTAATAACACTTTAAATACTTTTTTACCTCTATTTGTTAATAACCTTGAATTCCCGTCAGGAGTTTCGTCAGTTGGTTTTTTAAGCTTTGCTTTTAAAAGCTTCTGTTGAAAAATATTTTTTGACAACGTTTGACCGAACTTGCAGACAATAAAGATTGTATTGAGCTAAGCTTGAACTTTTTAATATATAATTTTATAAGGTTATTAAAAAAACTTATAAGAGCTGTCATACCTGTGGGGTTCGTTAAAATATCTTTTTATTAGATTTTAGAACAAAAAACTAAGAACAGTTTCATGAATAATTGACAGCGATGTTTCATTTTCAATAGATTAGAAAAATTATTTATGTACCCAAAAGATCATCAGCTCATTCTATTATTACCTATTACTCTGCAAAATCTTTGACAAAAATTGTTTCGTTTTCGGTTTTCGTGTTTAAAGGTATTTGTGTTTGTGTGTTTAAATCGATGATACCGGCAAATTTTCGAACACATTCAGCTACCTAGCTAAGTTATTGTTTAAAGTTATTAAAGGTAACAAAAACAATACTTTCAAATAACAATGATAAGCCCACCTTAAGAGGATTGACTAACGTATTCTTTTTTGTTCTTTAGCTCATAACTTAAACACCAAAGCCCACGGCACACTTGTGCGATAGCATGCAATTTTCGTCGCATGCAATCGAAATTGTTGTCGCACATTCACCGC
>JAOBAT010006482.1:0-10600 GCA_026413305.1 Hydrozoanthus tunicans
AGTTTTGGATCATTTTGTGAAAAGCTTAAAGGATATCTACTTTCTTAATATTTTTTCCTAATAACTTTTTTGTTCACCAGCAACTTTTGTTGTTTTTTGTGTACATTTTCTTCTTTTCTTCTCTTCTATTTTATATAACTATAACTTAGTCATTAGGGTATGTCATGACATTACTTAAATACTAATACATAGTTGAAAGTGCCCATAGTTGAATAAGCTCTTGTAGTTTCTAATGGGCTTTCTTCCCATTTGTATTACCTAAAGTGATTTTGTTATTGTATTTATTGTTTAAAATGTTAAGTGGCATGAATAAAGTTCAAGGTCAAGTGATTGGCCGATCGATCTATCTGATTAGTTTTCTATTGCCTTTACACAACAAGATCAATCGATTATCCTTCACCTTCTCTGGAATAACAAAGAAATATGTTGACCTGTGCAACTTCAAAACAAGCTGATGTATGAGAACTCAAACGATGTTATTTTTTTTCCAGGTTTTCCTGTTGAAAGAGGACAAACGACATTAAAAAGAGAACCTGTTTGGGCTGAGTCTGTCTGCGAAAGTATAAAGTTCAGACCCTACACCTTCTACCCGGACAAACGCGTTCACGTGCAGGCCACGATCAACCACTGGAACACAACAGACCACAACTACGTGCACGATGCTAGCGTGGTGTGGGTACAGAATGTGAACTACGACGGGTTTACGGTGTGTGTCACACAAGCTGGACGGAATGATCGCCCGAGTAAAACATTGGCCAGTGTTGACTGGATTGCGTACCAAGGGGCACCCCCTGGGGGAGTTGCTGACCGTGTGCGAATGCCTGATTGGTGGACTGGGACGACTTGCAAAACCATCAACCTTCCTCGAGTAAGTTTCCTAAATAATTTCCTCCAGCTTATTTGATTGCATACAAAGTTATATTTCACATCTGCTTTTCAAAGTAAATTGTAGTAGTTAGTTGCAAATGCTGAACCCGAGTACCTCGAGTTTCAATAATAAGCTTATGTACACAAGAGCGCTACCGGAAGTTACAACTAAAGGGTATAACCTCAAAGAAATATAATCTTTATGGCAACAAGCGAGTTGGGTCGCACAAGTAGACTTTGTGTAAATCGCTAAATCGCGTGCTTTACATTTTAGTTAGAGATGGCGCATGTGCGCAAATTGAAAAACATGGCAGAAGTGTCAACTCATCGACCTATAAACAGACAGCTTAAGTTTATCGGTGGAAACCAGCGGAATGCAAACTTTGTGTTTGAAATTTTTCCACTTAGGATTAGCCCAGCGGTAGTTCTACTCTTTTGTTTAAATGAATCGAAGGCATTTGCAAACCATCGTCTTGGTCGGCCGTATTCTTTGAATAAACAGAGTATTTAGACTGTTAGAGATTTTAGTTTGACCTGATGATCTTATAGTTGTGTCACACAGGCTAATAGTTTTTCCAGCAGTGTAAGATAAAGCGAAGTAGTGAACACTAGAGTTATAACAGGTTTTTCCAATACTCTTAAAAATGATCACATATGGTGAAGTCCCGCTTTTCTAAGACAATCCGGGACCGGCTCACGAAAACTTATACGAACGTAGCTTATGAAATACTTCAAATAAAGGCCCAAACAGTAAATGAATTATTTCATTCTGTAGGAGAAATTCAAGGCTGAGCCCACGGTCCTTGTGACGGCTGAACACATCAGTGCAGCATTCAAACACGACGCAGCAACCGTGTGGTCCGAAGATATCAGTTCGTCTTCATTCAAAGTTTGTCTTCGCGAGTTGCAGGAATATGACGGCTTACATCAGGATATACACGTGGTAAATTACTTGACATGCTCTCGCAAAATCTTAGCTAGAATTGCTTTGTTGCACTTAAGAAGCGCAAGAAAAAAACGCCTGTGGCTCGTTATTCTCTAAGCACTTCTTTCGTGAACTAAAAAGTTCACTCGTGTTTCTGTCACTGAACAGAGCGCGCGTGCTCGTTTTGTATTTCTATAGAATTGTAGTGTATATATTGTGTTGTACTATACTGTACTGGAATGTATTGAATCGTATTGTATTGTGTTGTGTTGTGTTGTGTTGTGTTGTGTTGTGTTGTGTTGTATTGTGTTGTATTGAATCGTATTGTATTGTATTGTATTGTTAGATTAACTTATCTTTTCTCTAGCTATCTTCTTACGAGTTAACACAAGAAAAGCAATGGTTTTATCTGACTTTTTCTTAACTTTTAGCAACAATTATCTTTGCTTGCAGAGCTGGCTAGCATTTGAGGATGTTTACAGGCCCATCTTTACAGAGAAAGATTCTGTTTACTTTCCGAACAATAATAATCCGTCACCGAGCGACAACGGAGCCTTTTGTAAAGTAGGTTAATTTTCTTTCTTTGGTTGCCAGCTGTTGACGTGTTAAGACACATAAGCGAGTTTTGGTTTTACTTTGTTTTGCTCGATTTGTTATATCAAGTTGTTTTTGAATCACTAAAATTGTTTCATTTATATTTATATCAGCAATAAATGGTGTTTTGTTTTTCTCTCGTCAGGAAATCGAGTTCTCAGAATCGTACGATCATGTTCCTACGGTGCTCGTCTCAGTCAATCACACCACCGGAGGAGGGAACCTAGATCCAGATTACAACGGCATGTGCCCGTGGATAGAGGTACCTCTACTCTCAGTAACAACTTTTTTCGGTTTTCTTTCAGATTAGAAGTTTTGTTTAGCTTGATTAACATAGTTTTGGAAGCTAGTTGATTGGACTCGATTATAGTTAATAGATCATATAGAATAAAATATCCTGCCTGTTCCTTTCTTTTCAGTATTTGAACGCGACAAGGTTTAGAATCTGTGTGAAAGAGCTGCATGTCAAAAACCACGACCCTCTCACAGTGTCTTACACTGTACTATCAGGTATCGGTTGAACGTGAAGATGTAATTTCGACAGTTAGATACTTAGTTGCTTAGCCCTTTAAGCATGGAGAATAAAACAAAATCTTACTTCATTGGGAAAATAGAAGACAAGGTTACCTCATGAGGTGAAATCGAAGTTCTCCCAAGTTGATTGCATGAAAAGTATGAACCCTAGTTAGGAGAAATAACAAACCCATCATTAAGAAAACACAGAAATGAATGGAAACAAAGCTTTTTCAGCTCTGTCAAAAGATTCCAAGATTAACCATTGAAATATGATATAATTGTATCCTTCTTTTTCATTACTTCAAATATTCTTACTCTTAATCAGGAAACTTTAACCGACCAAGTGAAGCTTTCTCTTTCCTGTTTAAGTCCTGAAGTGTATTCTCCAAGTATTGTTTCGCTGATCTAGCTCAGCTCATAGAGGATATTAAAAGCATGTTTAGTGTCAGTAACAAGTATAAGAATGTATGAAAGATAAGTAGTTCTGTACCTAGATAAGTCTATATAACGTAGGTAGGGAACAAGTGCAGAAAAAGTGGGAAAAAACAGGAGCATCAAACACTATACGAGAGAAATAGAAATGCTTGAAAACATTAATTTATGACTATTAAAAGGGAGTACTTTTGCAAATTTTGGATTTAGACGTCTGCAGTCCAGACTGGAGCTACTTTAACGGAGTGTGTTATCACACCAGTAAATCGTGTACCTCCTGGCCGAGAGCTGAGGGGCTGTGTAGAGACAGAGGATCGCATCTTGTGACCATCAGAAACCAGGAGGAGAACGTGTATGTTCAGCATCGTCATAACGCGGACCAGGCCTGGATCGGACTCAACGACAGAGATGTCGAGGGAAACTTCAACTGGAGCAGTGGAATGGAAAGGAACTTCTCATACTGGGTACCAGGCCAACCAAACAACTTTAAGGAGCAGGATTGTGTTCATACTTTGGGCGTTAAGCACGAGTTTACGTGGAACGATGTGCAATGCAGTGACTGTGAAAACTACACGTGTGCTAAAGGTCAGGGCAGCGCTATCATAAAGTATAAAGGTTCTCAACTATATTTAAACCCGAATCTTAACATTTATCAAAACAACTGGCTCGTCTCTATTTTTTAACCTTATTCAGCTCTCTCATTTTCTACTACACAAAAACAAATCAAACTAAAACGACCGACAAAAATGTTCGACCAAAAGATCGCGCAAAGTGTAACAAACATCTATCTCACTCATCTAGATTTGAACGAATGTAGCAGCGGAAAAAACAAATGCCACCGAACAGCACTTTGTTCAAACACATACGGGTCCTATAGCTGTGCATGTCAAGTGGGGTACTCTGGTGATGGCGTTATTTGTACAGGTAAAGGACAATGAAGAAGAGAGTGTTTAGCTCCATTATTTTGGCAATCTCATGGCTTACAACTGTTTAGATACCGTTTAGTACTCATCTAGTCGGTTTCATAACAGCATTAAAATTCTTAAATCCGCTCTTATTTTAAAACAAAATATTCCGTACTTTTCTTCCTCTAAAAACTCTACAAATTACTACATGGCTGTTTCGAAATAACGTGAAATACTAGATACAAACTATAATATAAACGGTATGCAATGCTGTTAGAAAAAGCATGTCTTCAATAAGCCACAGTACATTCATTGCTTTAATAAATTTGACGGAGAAAAAATCCAGGAAGTTTTAAAGTAAGTTAGTTTTGTTTCAAGGGTAAATACACGAAACTACATTTCCTAGATTTCTTTGCTTCTATAGATATTGACGAGTGCTCCGTGTCCCACGCGTGTGACAGCAGTGCTACGTGCACAAACATCGAGGGTTCATATACATGTCAATGCAATGTTGGGTACAGCGGGGACGGAAGGACCTGCCGAGGTTGGTATTGGTACACATACAATTATCAAAGTTAATGCTTCTCTTACATTGACAGTGTTACTCCTTACTCAGATCTGGATGAATGTTCACTCGGTTCCCCTTCGTGTGATTTCAATGCAACTTGCACCAACACCGCTGGCTCCTACAGCTGCACTTGTAACGCGGGGTATGCAGGAAATGGAAAGACGTGCACACAAGACTACCGTAAGTATCATCTGCTCCTTAATTTATTTATAAATATAACGCCTCGAAAAACCATTCTGTGCTATCTCAGTTCACTGTGCCCAATGTGCAAAAATTGTAAAAAATAAACAAAAACAAACTTCTCATCACCCTCGAGGTCGTAGATCGTTCGAGCATATTAAAAATTAAAAATCTCTGCTATCACATTTTCTTGGTGTTCTCCAAAGAAGTAATGATCCCAACTGCGATACTGTAGCAAGTAACTCAATCAGGTACATCAAGGGGTACCATGGTAACGTTAGATTTTCAAAACACACAGGTTATTTATTTGTTTATGATTTTTACAATGACAAAAATAATAGTTTTCCGGACTCATTAGCACACTGGAAAGTCGACGGGAGAAAAAGACAAACATCATTCGATGGAACGTAGTTCCATATTCTTGATAGTATACTGTGTTTAAAATTTGTAAGGATTGCACTGTTTTCGCTCATACTAAGCGGACTCGTACCGTAGCAATTTCAAAGGTTTTCGCTAAGTAAAGTTCGATAGTTGTGATGTCAGTAGATCAGAGCAAAAAGACTAAAAAACTTTACATGTTTTACATGTGAGTCAGGCTCGAGTTGTTTTCTATTTAAACATCGATAAATGTCGTTATGAGCTTTATGAAATAATAACAAACTTCAGTGATAAGTCCCTTAACCCTAGCACGCCTGAAGAAAAAAAAATTTCAACGTTGACAGGAGGAGGGGGGGGGGGGGCCAACTTCGTCTACTGTTTATGCTGCCTTTCAGAAAAAGGTAACCGCATTTTCTAGCTGCTTAAGTTACTCTGTACAACACCTCTTTTGTCTAGACGGCCTTCATGTGTCTGATATCCTCGGAAGCAACACAAACTACCAACAACAACTTGCCTCATGGCTCGCCCCAGTCCTACAAGACTCCACTAGGAGTCGCTGGGTTCGCTGTTGGCACGGCCACACTGACGGGTTTGCTGCCTCAACCTTTCACGCTAACTGTGACAACAAAGGACCCACTGTGACCATTGTACAAGTCGGGAGTTACGTGTTTGGAGGTTACACGGATCAATCTTGGACTAGTAAGTTGTACTGGTCAGGGGCGTAGCTGCCTATCAAGCAGTTAAGCCCGGGTTTAACTAGAAATCAACAATATTAGGGGAATTTTTAAGCCTACTGCTTGTAGCTGGAACGGGCTTACCAAAGAGATTTGGCTAGCTACGCCCCTGCTAATAAACAGGTACAATAGTTGAATTGTCTCTTCAAGTAAACAAGCTCAATTACCTATCAGTATATTACACTTTAAGAGATCGGTCTATCTTTGCCTCATTTAGTTTGCATATCTTTTCTTTTTCAATTCCAAATGTGAACATGTTTTCGTATGCTCCTAGAAAGTACCTGGTAAGTAAAATATTATTGTTGCTTGGTATCAAAACTGCCCCTGTTTAGTGTTTCCCTTCATGCTAAGAAGTGCTTAGCAGGTTGGAACGCACCACAAGTTGTAAAAATTTACTCGCCTTGTTTTTTGTTTTTATCATATGGTACACATTACAATGTAAGGACTAATTAAAAATAACAAATCGTTAAAAAATGACGATAAATTCCAAAAAGAAACCACGAGGCGTCTGGACGTTGGGCTTTCTCAGTAAGTAAAATCATTCCTTTTTTACAGCACAGTAATAACAATACATGATTATAAATAACTATTTAACTTTACTGTTAATACAATTGTTAATTTGTAGTAGACAGTAGAAAATACAGATTTGTATAAATACTATAACTATTGAGGTACAGTAGATGAACTGCCGTCTCTGAAGTTAAACAAACTCAATTCTATATCAGAATATACTACGAGATCGTCTGTCTTTTGTCTTTCCGGATTGCCCATCTTTCTTCTATTTCAAATATGTATTAGCCTGTTTTCGTTGTTAGTTTGTAGGAACCGATGTTCCTCTAGTGGTCAATGAAAATATTAGTTTTTGTTATTTGATATCAGTTTTTCGGAGTTCAAACATATCGTTTAGGATCCAGAACCGTCCGTCCCTGGTTAGTGTTCCCTTTGGTGGTAAACACCAAGTATGAAAGCTGGCACAATTTGTAAAGTTTTATTCACCCTAGGTGAAACAAGCCTAACTGCTGTTACAGAATATAATACCATGCAAGCAAATGAAATGTGTTGTAACAGCGGTTAGACTAATTATTTCATCTATTATGAGCAAAACTTTACAACTTGAGGTACGTTCTGTCCTGTTTAGCATGCACTCCTTAGCGATAAAGGGGAAACACTAAAACAGCTAATGTTCTTGATAAAAGCTGTTAATGAGGGTGTTTTCCGAGCTGTAGTTTGAACGTCTTCATGACTTGTGTTGTATGTTTTACTACCAGAAACAGCGTCAAAGGTTGTGTACATTGTCCAAATTGCCTAGTACACGAACTAATCAGCCATACTTTTTATAACACTATCCTTCTTCATTTATATCAAACTTCTGAAATCTTTAATAGAATTAAAAAAACGCGAGTGAGAACTATCCAGTATATTCTCTGTACTTAACGTGCATTGGTGTGAGCCTTAATAAAAAAGAAACTGGTTTCGAATAGGGCAAAAATAGGATAAGATACTTCTAAAACTGTTATGTTAAAATCTATTTCGTGAAAGGACCTTTAATTTTCTCGGGCTTGTCAGTTTTGAATTAAACATAACAAGATAAGACTCCAAAAAGAACATAAATCCGTGTAAGATTTCGGTTTAACTCAAAACCATTTTCAAAAACGTGTGAATTGTATACCTCGACAATTACAAAGATTATGATGTAGTTCACAAGGGAATATAATTGGGCGTGGACAAATCAAAATATTTTTGCTTAACGTCCATTAAGCTGTAACCCCCTCCCTTCTTAACGTCCACTCCATACATTTGCTGTTAAATCACTTACTTTGCATATAATTAATATATTATTCGCATTCATGGCACGAAGCATTCATTTTATTTCCTTATATTGCACAAAATTGACTTGCATGTGTTGCATTACAATTAGTTTGCGTATCACTATATTGCACAAAAATTCAATTATAAGCATGGCCGCTTGGTGGTGTAATAGTTATAAATCAACGTTGTTCCTGTTCTCTGTTAAGTTTTTGAGATAAAGTTTTGTAACGATGTTTACCTGGGATTTGGAAGTAACTTGTAATTGTTTGAGTCTTTAATACAAGAAACATCAGGTCAAAATAAACATAGATTTCATGGTCATTGGCGATACCGACTTTACTACCGCGGTACGTTGTATGAAAAAACAAACTGCTCTATTCTGTGACTTTAGTCCGTAGACAACATATGCATTAAAAGTAGAACCGTGTTTTCTCGGAAAAAAACTGCTCTATTTTTCCTAAGTTCAAAAAAATTTTACTTTACCGTCCATGCCGTTACCCCCACCCTCCCCACCCTAACGTCCAATGGGCGTTAAGCAAATTTTTTATTTTACTGTCGACACCCCCTAACTAGAACCTAGAACGGGTTGTTGACATGCGCAATGCCTTTAGTAACAAGAAGTCACACAACAAACTCAGCTATCACGTAAATGACACAGTAGTTCGCAATGCAACCGTTCTTGCAACTAACTATAACTTCAATTACTGCTTTGTCTCTTGGAGTTATTGTACACCAAAATTACGTAACCAAGTCTAAGCAAAGGAATCAAAGCCAGCATGTTTTGCTTTGTCTTATTAAGAAACTGGCATTTTGTTTAGCACTCTGTTTGATATGCTCTGTTATGCTTTGTTCTAATGATTTCCCTTCAGTGTGAATTCTCTTATCCTATCAACATCAAATTTGACTATTCAAAACCAGTTTTTTAAAAAAGGCACATTAATCACAAAGAATAATTATGTTGGGTAGCCTGTTTACACTTCCAAAATGTTTTTCGGAGTCGTTTTCTTGTTTTATTAAATGGTAACTCTGATTTTCGGTCAATAACCAAATTTCGAGCGTTTTGATTGGCTGAACTTAGGTCAATAAGCTATACCGTACTGACTTTTTTGAGTTACGGACTTCATAAGTCAAAACAATGTCCGGTGAATTTTATTATCCACTCGAAATTACAAGTATTGAAAAATTTAACAGCGCAAATGACCCGAGAAAAGTTCTATAAAAGAGATGTCAACTGAAAATAATAACCAGAAAGGTAAAGCAATGACTGAAAACTTTCAGCGAATTGAGAAAGTTGTCGACTCGTACTCGGCAAAAAGAAAATTGAGGAAATAAACAAGTTGGTGGACGCCAAAAAGTCAAAAAACACTTCAAACAAGACAAAGAGTGACATAAGTACCTGGGAACGTTTCTGTGCAAGCGTTGGCAAGATACAGAGCTTCCTTCTGCAACTCCAAACGAGCTTCTCGGCCAATTTTTTGTTAAAATATACGGAAAAAAGATGGCGCCGAGTACGAGCCAGATACATTGACGTCCCTACAGCGCAGTATTGCTAGGAAGTTAAAAGAGCGAGGTTCGAAACTTAACATCGTAATTGACAAGGAGTTTCAGTGGTCCAGCGATGCCTTGTATGCCAAAAGGAAAGAGCTAGTTGCACAGGGTCGTGGAAACAAGCCAAACGCATGCAGAGAAGTGACCCTCGAGGAAGAACCACTTGGTAGTTTCTTTCTCTTCACTTTCCAGAGCAAGAGATAAAAGCAGAAATTTCTGCTGGGGCGATCTTTCTCTCGAAAACATACCAGAAACTGGTAATGAAATGCTTGTTTGGAAAGCGGAGCGAGGTACTAAGACGAGAACAGGTCGAGAAGGAGGGCACCGCAGGGAATTTAACCCGAAACTGCAAGCCACTAACACAGAACGCTACCCAGTACGATATTACAAGCTGTTTGCCAGCAAACGGCCAGACTCAATGCTAAATCCTGACAGTCCCTTCTTTTTGACAGTGAATACTAAGAAAAAGAACCCTGGAGACAAATGGTATCTAAACCGTCCGCTCGGGAAAAATGAAATCAGCACTTTCCTCTCAAAGGCAGCGAGAAGTGCGGGAATTCAATGAAACGTTAAAGGCCACTCCGTCACGAAGACGAATATTGGTCGTTTATTGGATGCAAACTTTCCAGAAATTTTTGTATCACAGTTATCTGGTCACAAACAAGTACAAAGTCTCCGAAACTTTAAGCATCCATCCATGATCCATCAGCGCCAAATGTCGCAAACACTAAGTGTTTGAGCAAAGCAACTCGGCTCTTCAGGCGGTAATGAATTTCTCACAGCAAGCAAAATTACGAGGCGTGAGGAAAATCACCAAGTGTCTCTCACTCACTGCCCGAAAGAAGAAGTTACAGTCACTGACAGCTCGCACATGAGATTTTCTTCACAGATGTTTTCTGCTGCCACGTTGAACAACTGCACGATCCAAATAATGCTAGGAAACGTGAGCATAAGACATGATCAAGCAGCGGAAAGCGGTTCTGTCAATTTGAACGTTGTTAACCAGAGCGAATAGATTGAGCCCTGACATCTTTAACTGTTTAAACAAACATGGAACAGTTTCAAATTTTTTAAAACTGTGATCGCTCTTTCGAAAGCATCCACTTGCTGTAAAACCGGTTTGACAGCCTTTTCTAAACCAATC
>JAOBAT010006493.1:0-10600 GCA_026413305.1 Hydrozoanthus tunicans
GATTTTACAGAATGTTACCAAGACATTGCTTTGTTTATCCATTCTTGCATCAGAAAAAGATCTAGTCTAATTATATGGTCTGTGTCGAAAATATGTAAAAAATGTCATTTATGATTTTGCTGTAAATTTAGAATTGCTCTGACAATACTGAAAAGTCATGTCAATAAAGCTTATTGTTGTTGTTGTTGCTCTTTTCTTTGAAGAGCTGCTTTGCATTTTACTAATGTACCGTCGCTGTTTTCGTTTGCCTCAGTGTGCGTGGGTCGCTCGTAGATACTTAAAACTAAGTTTCTTCTGTACACCTCGTAAAATATTTTCCAGTTT
Organism: Hydrozoanthus tunicans; assembly: GCA_026413305.1. Taxonomy (NCBI): domain Eukaryota; kingdom Metazoa; phylum Cnidaria; class Anthozoa; order Zoantharia; family Hydrozoanthidae; genus Hydrozoanthus; species Hydrozoanthus tunicans. The sequence continues at coordinate 325 of JAOBAT010006493.1, forward strand.
TATTAGTTAAGGAGATCATAACCCAAATAAGCCATATGGTTTGTCTATGAATCTCTTAGCCTAGTGTTTTTTTTCTAATGATTGTATTGAAGTGTTAAGCTAAATCCTTTCTCGGGCCTAATCTCTTTAACAGTTTTTAATCTGTTTTAAAATTTTAAAATTTAGTTATTTTCTTGAAATAAAACAGGTGAGCAGAAACTAAACTTTCCGTTTCTGACGTAAACTTTTTTTTCTACCACGCGTTTCGCTTGTATTAACAGACTTTTCCAGGGAGTTTACAAATGAATGTCTGACAACAGTTTCTATCAATATCTTAATAACCGAGTGAGAGGTCTGTCCGAGAAATTATTTGCCCGTGGTCTTTCACAGAACAGATCGAGCGTTAGCGAGGTCTGTGCAAAAGACCGATGGCAAAGATTTTCCCGGACAGATCGAGCAAACGAGATTAAACGTTATTAAGATACTTAGATCAGTAAAAGAAAACGAACGATTTTCTCTGCGCGCTCGCGTTACCGAGAAATCGGTCAAATACTGGCAATAGCTTCCCGGTCCTGTATAGGAAGTTATTGTACCGATTTTCGGCCAATCCGCGCGCAGGATTTGATTATTTGCCCTTGACTTTTAATGTAATAAAGAGTATTTTTGGAAAATTACAAACGTGTTGCAACGGGGCCAGTAAGCAATACGTAACCAAGTAGTTACGTAAAATGTTTGTCTGTTTGTAACGAGTGTGGGACTTTGGTTTTTACGCAATGAACGCTAGCGCTGGAAGAACGATATTTATCTGAAAAGCGTTTGAACTTTTGTCTCTTTGTGCAAGCAAATATACTTTTCAACGTGTACCGTTTAAAGGCATAAATTGCAGTTGCTGTAAGTTAAAATAATAATGCTATGAAATAAAATAATAATGCTATAAGTTAAATAGTTGAAACTTACTTTGTCTCCAGCGTATTTGCTAAGTTCTTTAATTGGCATTCTTTTGTTTTCCTTACTCATTGGATCATGGGTTCGAACAACCTGTGTTTGGAAATAATTAACAAAATAATAGCTTTAGGATTGATATATTTCTTTCATTCATACATTTTCCTTTTTTCATTCTTTTCGAGTAAAAATTTAAGGGTTGGTTTTGAATACAAACTGTTTGACGTATTTGGTAAATTTTGAATTAAGCAAATCAAGCGTACAATGAAGCAGTTTTGCAAAATACATGCTATTACTTCAAATGTTCTTTTTGCCTCCATTTTGTTGTTGTCGTGAATTTCTTTTTATTTCTTCTTATTGTTTATGTTTTAACTTTGTCATATTTTTCTTCTTTTCTTAAACTTCTTCATTTTTCTTCTCCCTCCTCTTCTTCCTCTTTGTTCCTTCTAATCCTTCTTCTTCTTTTTTCCTTCTCCTTTTTCTTGTTGTTGTTGTTGTGGTTTTGATTGTGGTTAATGTTCTTCTTCTTCTCTTCCGTTTTTCACCGTCTTCCTTTTTTTCCCTTCTTCCTTTCTTTTTCTTCGTTCTCTTTTTCTCCTTTTTCCTCCTAATCTTTTTTTCTTCTCTTTCTTCTTCTTCTCCTTCTCTTGACTTCTTCTTCTTGATTTCTTCTTAATATATTCTTCTTTTTCCCGTCATCATTCTTGCTCCTTAATTTTTCTTATTTTTTTTCCTCCTAAGAACGACTTTGATTTGACTACAAAAATGGATTGTAACATACCTCGGCAAGTTGTACTTCAAATTCAATGATTTCCTCCAACGCTGTATTGGAAGTATTAACTTCCAGTGCATTGAATAGTTTTCGTATGTGTTCTTTGTAGATTCCTTTTACCTAAAGGAAGTAAGCATTACACACGTTATATAACTTGAAATTGTAGATAAACAATCGTCCTGTGATGTTCAGGTTTTTGGTGTAACTAAACCTTTATGGTGCCACTAAACCTTTGATACTGCTCCGCCCTTCCTCCCTTCAATACTTTTGTTTTTTCCACAAAATAGCAGTGTTAGAGTGTTTAATTATACCTGAGTATTAGATAATGTTAGCATCGACAACATGTGCGAGTACTTGGACGAGATCAGCGGTTTTGCGTACTGCGCGCGCATATGTTCTACGCCACTCAAGTCGTCCTGTGACGTCGCACTGCAAAGAGTTCTTGACAAAAATTCGTGCTCGGGAAAGATAAATCACAATCATTAAGTAGTAGGCTTCCTTAGGTCTCGCAAGACAATGGTAAGCGCCTTGAGAGTCCAAATCAGTCTTGTTACACTTTTTGAGAACAGCGTTTTCAAGTATGTGGCTCAGTGGTCCTATTCTGGCGTATCAGTCTCTGTCACAACGGTTGAATGTTAACTCTGACTGCGAGTTGACCTCTGCACCCTGCTGCCTCGCTTACCTCTGCTCTCTCTTTCCTTCTCCTGTTGCGTTTACGTTGTCAAGGACTCACTGTCGTACAGCGGGTGCTAAGGACGCAAGCCTGAAACACCTTGAGTTTGGTGCTAACGATTAGCTGGATATTGTTCCATGCCCTCTTGCTCAGTTTTAACAAAACGGCGGCAGATTTGGCGATACGATTGTCGATCTCTGTGTCAAGGGGTCATAGTAGAGCAAAGGAAAGTGCGAAGGTCCTTGCAAGCATAGGCTAACCTTTCTATCAGATGATGGTCTTCTTTAGTGTACGAAATCAGTTGTCAAAGCAGAGTCTTTTATTTTCTAGCCTTTGCCATTTTAAACTTTTCTTAACTTATATCTTAAAACTAAATACTAATTTTTGAGTTTGAAAAAAGCAGCTGAGCGGATATTTTTAAGGAGAAAAAATTAGCATTTAACATTTTCCATAAACGGGAAATCGGTATACCGGTCACAAAGGAAGCTGGAGAAATGACTTGGAGGACGAGTTCGGCATAAACTCGCTCTCGTACTCGCACTCGTTATTGATGATAATATTCTATATTGATGCAATTATTTCGACACCTTTGTAATGATATCGTTAGAACAAGTTCTGTCTTACGACTAATGCTTTCCGATAGTTGCAATATCAACTAAACAACATAAGGCTTTGACGAAGAATTCGAATGGCAGGGTTAAGATGTCAACTGGAGGATATATAGTTTGGAAGTAAGTAAATGGATGTCGCTTGCAATTTCCACGAATCACAATAATCTTACCCCTAAACGGTAACTGGCTTACAAAAGGTATCTTTTTCTACAAGCCAAGCGAAATGGCTATCAAAATACAAACAATTCATTAAAAAAAGTTTACCTTTCTTGCTTTTGTGTCATTTCCGAGTAGATAGTGCGAACGCACTGTAAAAAGTGACATAACATCCAACTGTAAGACAATCAATCGACGCTAAAGTCATTCGTTTCTTCAGATAAGATACTTTAGACCTAGATATTTTAACCGTAAAACATACAAGTTCATAAATCATATTTAGATTAGAATAAGAATTGTTTTAAGATGTAGCTATAACTTACTTAATTATATATTAGATAGATAGATATAAAGCAAAATCAAATTAAATAAGATTGGTAGATAAAATGACAACTCTTTTTGAAAATTTTTAGAATACACTCGCAAACGATTTGAAGTACCCCTGATTTTTCCAAATGGAAAAACAAAAACAGAAAGAATACAGATCTAATATTTATAATTGCTAGTTTTTGTAAAATTATTTTCAGTGCTTCGGCGAGTAAGTCCGAGAGCTAACTTGTGATCAAGTCAAGAGATGATTGTTTGAAACTGTCGCCGTTGGATGTTCTAAAGAGCTGAAAACGGCGATGATTTAGAACAATCAACTCTCAAATGTGAGCGATGCTTCTAGATGTTAAGATCAGCTACCTTTCGTGCTCATTAATATCAATCAAGTTTATTGCTATGCGGCTTTTAGTTGATTTCGTTCCAGCTATTGTTGATCTTTTTTTTTTGCTTTTTAACCTTCAAGCTTTTCCTGGAGCTCACGTTGAACAAAATATTCTGAAAGGAGCAATGTCCCACTATGGGGGCTAAGTTCGAGTCTACTCCAAATGTGTTCTATGTTAAATGAAACAAACAAGCGTGGGTCACGATCAGTTCATGTGGAGAAAGAGATTCGTGTCCCCGAAAAAGATTTGCAGTTAGATTACAACGCTTATGCACTTCTGAGTTTTTCAACGATTTTCTACAGGACTTAGATGGAATCGAAAGAGATGTTTATTTGAAGAGGTAGGTTTTACTTCTCGTGCATTGATTGAACTCACTTTTGTAGTTATGGCGCGTGAACTCGATTGTTTGTTCGTAATTCTTTCGTTCAGACCATGGATTAAATGATCGTGATATTTCGCTACTTTTGATTATAATTCAGGTGACCTCTTTTTTTTTGTTTACTTCTGTAATTGACTCCAAAGATGGAACACTTCAACTACGAAGTCCATGGTAGCGATGTAGAAGCGAGCAAGGGGGATCTCGAAGTCATTTTTTTAACGTTTAGGGAAAAAAATAAAAGAAATATTGACAGAAATGGTAGTGAAGAGGTGAAATGCTGTTGTTCAGGTCAATAACAACATAACTCCAGGATGGATAAATTGTAGTCCAACTTACCACTCTAGCGAAACATAATAACAAAAAAAGAAACCTTACCGTTATCACATGGAGTGTATTATTTTTGATATCGGTAACCACTGGAGTGTGAATGAGGGGATAGATACTAAGATCCCTGTTAATGATTGCCATACTTTCAACCAGATCCCAATCTGTTTTGTTCCACGAGTGATTAAAGATTGGCCAGGGACCATATTTAGCAATAAGTTTCTTCAGTGGTGTAGCATCACGCTCATTCAAAGAAGCTAAATCCATGCACGACTGGTAGAATGTCAACACCTTTGTTACCGCGGAGTCCTTGCGAGAAAAGATATCACATATAGTAAGTGATTCCTTTACTTATTGGACACTTCCTAGCGAGAAAAGGTAGAAACATGTAATGACCGATTCCTTTACCCACTAGAAATCCCTTCAACTCCCTACCTTCTCCCTCCTTCCCTTTTCCCTTCTTACTCTTTCTCACTGTGGGAAAAGGTAGACACATCTAGTGACTGATTCTTTACTTACTATAAATTCCTTTAACTCCGTACATTCTCCCTTCCTACTTTTTCTCACTCCCAGTGAGAAAAGGTAGACATATCTAGCAACTGATTCCTTTACTCGATGAACTCTTCGTAATGGGAAAAGGTAGACACATCAAGTGACTGATTTCTTTACTCACTGGACACTTTCTAGCCACCAAAAGTAGGTGCATCTAGTGACTGATTCATTAACCACTAGACAATTCCTACCGGCAAAAGGTAGATGCATCTAGTGACTGATTCCTTTACTCAATGAACACTTCATAGTAGGAAAAGGTAGACTAGTGATCGACTGTTTCTTTTACTCACTAGATGCTTCCTAGTGACAAAATGTAAACGCATCTAGTGACTGGTTCTTTTACTCACTGGAATTTCCTTCAACGCCCTACCTTCTTCCTCCCTCCCTTTCCCCTCTCTAATTTTCTCAGTCTTGGTTAGAAAAGGTAGACATATCTAGCAAATAATTCTTTTATCATTGGACGCTTCCTACCGAGAAAATGACTGATTTATTTACTCACTGGACACTTCCTAGCGACCAAAAGTAGGTACATCTAGTGACTGAATTCTTTATTCACTAGAAACTTCCTAGTGGGAAAAGGTAGACACGTCTAGTGACTGATTTCTTTACTCAAGGAACACTTCCTTGCAAGAAAAGGTAGACACATCTAGTGACTGATTTCTTTACTAAATGGTTACTTCCTAGCCACCAAAAATAGATGCATCTAGTGATTGATTCCTTTACTCCCTAGACACTTCCTACAAACGGTAGACTCATCTAGTGGCTGATTCCTTTATTCAATGGTCACTTCTAGTGACTGATTCCTATACTCTTTAGACAGTTCCTAACGACAAAAGGTAAACGCATCTAGTGACTGATTCCTTTACTCAATGGACACTTTCTAGGGACAAAAGATAGATTCATCTAGTGATCGATTCCTTTACTCAGTGGACACTTCTTAGCAAAAAAGGCAAACACATCTAGTGACTGATTCTTTTACCACTCAGACACTCCCTAACGCGAAAAAGTAGACACACCTAGTGGCTGATTCTATTACTCACTGGACACTATCTAGCGACAAAAGTAGATTCATCTAGTGATTGAATCCTTTATTCACTAGATATTTCCTAGCGGGAAAGGGTAGATACGTTTAGTGACTGATTCCTTTACACACTTCAGACTTCCTAGCGAAAAAAAGTAAATTCATTCACAGCACATGGCTTTGACTTGTATCACTGTTTCCATTTTCTAGCTGTAAGACGAAGCTTCCTTATATCGGGTTCGAATTCCAAGGGTGCAAGAGGGTCCGAACGCTTTGAACTTTCTTCCTCTCAGTTAGTATTTAAGCACTTTTCGTAAACCCCTTTTCGTTCCAAACAGTATATTTCATCACCATTATTATTTTACACACATTAGAACTATCTGAGAGCGATCGTTATTTAATTATGAAAAGACATAGTAATGATTACCGGTGGGTATTGCGCCCGTATCTTTTTGTTACTAATGAGTTCCTTTAGGTTATCTTCTGTCGATTGAGCAATCTTTGCAATCTGGTTCCATGAGCTTTTCCCCTTTGGCATCGGGTTGTGGACGTGCCATCGGCCACAAGCATAAGAAAAGAAATCTTTGCATGGGTCCACTTTAGTATCAATATTGGCGAAGAGGCCTACAAAACAGCGAGGCAAAAATTTAAATATGACGATGGCTATATAATGATTTCAGTTTTAGAGATACTAGTGTACCGAGTAGTTCACCGAGCCTAGCTAGGAACAGACACCGAAGAGGATAATTGTCATAGCGTTAGAAAAACAAGTGAATAGTACAGTTTTTCGAAACCATGATTTATTCAAATGTTTAAAAGAATCTTGGGAAAAGGAATTTCAAACCAGCCGTTAACTTGTCCTACGCGCGCGCGTGTCATCATACTTGAACAATTGTTTTTCAAAACCTAATGAAATATATTTACCATTCAATGCTAAAACACCTTCCTCCGAAATAGGGGCAAAACGGGACGCTAATGTCTTAATTTTGCAGATGAGTAACCGAATGGTAGTAGTGAGTAATTGTTCACCAACGTGGTGGTGAATCGACAAGGGTATTCACCGAGCTGCGAAAAGGGCGAGGTGGATTTACTTGACTTCCGCCGACACTATTAGGTGAATAATCATACTAGCATATACCGGACCAGTGAATTGGTGAAAAACAGACTTTTTTTAAAAAAATGACTGAATAAAATTTTTTGCCCAAGGTCAAGCTTCCGCGCGCGTGTTGCAAGATGCGCGAGACTAAGGCCTTAGAATAAGATCAACACTGGTGTGATCTTCGCTTTGCGTTCAAACCCCAAATGTTCAGAGCTTGAAGACAGCAAAATTATGTTCTGTGTTGTGACAAAAGGCAAATAAAGAGCCACAATCAAGATAGCGTCAGAATTTATTGATCGCTTTTGGGGCCAGAATCGAAGTTTGAAGGTGAACTGCCAGTTGAAGTAAACATGTCGCCATTAATGAAACCACAAGGAAGCTTGGTTGCATCCATTCTCTCCTTTAGCAACGTCTTTCATTTTATAAGCATATATTCCTTATTGGCTGTTTGCTTCTCTCGTACAAACTCGACAGCTTCCCTAGTGAATGGCCTTTCATGAACTAAAATTCCTACTGGCCTAGAGATGTTAAGTGGGTGGTCAACGATTGTTGTGTCATTTTTGTTGGCAACCCTCGTTTAAATCGCTCTACACTCTCATTGTTTCATCAAGATTGTCGGATCCTCCTTTGCCCAGGGAAGACTTGACAAGAGAGAAACAGTCACACAATGTCCTTATTTTTCTTGAACATGGACAACATACATGCTCGCGATCGGAATAATTTATGCTCTGCATGAAAACTGAGCTGCGAAAAACTACACAACTGTGCAAGTGAATGCCCTTTGTGTTTTCTCCTACGGCTCGAACACGTTTTCGAAGCCAATGCTTCTACCGACACTCCCGTATTTTATATTGAAACAAACTCTGTAAAGACGACAACACTCGTTATTTAATTCACTTCTTCCTCTTCGAACCGGTTTTTTTTGTAGTTACGGTCGCCGACATTTGTTCTCCATACCGAAAATATTCCGCGCTACATGAGTGTTTGTTTTGACATATTTTGTTGCCTCAGTGTGACATTTGCATGTTACGTCTAAGGTATTTTGATCCCATTTTGACAGGTGGGCGTAAATGAAAATGTGGGGGCTTTCCGTGCAGGCTCTCCTTTCCCTTCCCTCCCCCCATTCCCCTCACGGCTCGCTCGTTCCCCAACCATACAGGGGAGCCTGTTCGCAGTCTACGTCAGTTACGGACGGAATTTTGTTTTGAACGAAGAAGCCATTTCAACAAACACGAAGGGACAACAAAAGTTGGCTTTTCGGTTTTAAACGGTAAAAACAAACAAGTGTCTTTTAGAATTTGCTAAAAATCCACGAGTGCTCTTCAAAATAATTTCCAAACTCACAGGCGTGCGTGCTAGAAAAAGAAAATAAGTTGATTCTGTATTAACTCCTTGAAAATTCCATGCTGTTTCATACATTATATCTAAAATCAAGCACAGTCACGAAGCTGTTTAGTTAAATTCTATGCTGGTTCATATATTGCAACTAAAACCCAGCAAATTTAGTCATTAAATTAGTTATTAACGAAGTAATTAAATAAATTGTTTCAAAACATTTTTATGGGTTTCTAAAAATATCGATTAGGTAAACTTATGCCAGCTTCTAGAATTTTCTGAAATTGAATATCAGTACTCCTGTTTCTATTTGAATGTGTTTTATGAATCTAGAAATAAGAGGTTTAATAATACAATGCCGTCCAGAGATATTGTAACTTCGACCCACGCGAACAACCCGTGGTCCCGTCCCGTCGACTAGGCATTTACACAAGTTGCTCGGGTTTCTGTTAAAAGTTGCCCAAAAGTTGCTGGTTCCCCAAGTCCAAGTATTTAATATTTACTAGTTCTATAATTTATGCATCGTCGCAATGTAAAATAATTTTCAAATTCTGATATTTGCTAATTCGTTTAACTTGAATGCTCACGCTTGCTAGCGCTTGATTTTACAACAGGTGGTGGGAATACAAATCCAGTAAACATCCAAGGTGTCTTTTTTTACTATATCTGTCAACCAACTGGAAACGGACAAAAGTGAAACCATTAACAAGCTCAACTCAATCGCATGCTGAGAGTGTAATATGGATGTGTGCACCTAAAGTTAGAATTGGATTTTTTTACCTCTGGTTGCTAATGTGACGTAGCATATATATATGCTTCTATATTTTCCTCCAGGCCTAAAAAATTGGCTCTTTAATATTTACTACTCGTGCTATTGCCAATTCAACTAATTAAATTGGTTCGGTACCTAAATCTTCACTAGCGAGTTATTCCGAGATGGATAATGTTTCGCTTAAACTAAGACTATCCGTCATTTTGAAAACGTGTTCACATAGATACCCTGACTGTATGTCGCTTCAGAAACACAAGTGTGGTAATCTTCACAGAAAGAGCAAGTGCCTCAGTCAAAATTAAAGTCGGTTAAAAAGAGAGGGCAAACTTTAAAACATACTTTTAAAAAAATTGTGAGAAAAAGGACTTTTTTTAAAAAAGGTAGAAAGTTTCTCTAATTGGAAGAGGTTGCTGAAAAGTTGCTCAAACCCAAAAGTTGCCGGGTCAGCGGGATTTACCCTTCCCGTAAGCAAGTTACAATAATTCTGGACGGCACTGTAGCTTGTGTTATCTTTAACTACTGAACTCTATACGAATAAAAAGCAAAAGAAAAAAGCTAAAAATCTACATGAAAACTGAAAAATCAAGAACTTTACAAATGCCGCGTGACATGCAACAATTTTCAAAAATACCCTAGAAAGCTCTTTTCATGCGCTTGGTATAATGACACTGGTGTGCACATTTTGATTTACTATAAGGAATTGCTAAATGTACTTTAACTGAAAATCAGTTCAAATCTAATAATTTCTTTTATTGTGTAAAAGAAAAACAAACAAACTACTGCACTAACTCTTTTTTCCTCATTATCTGCATTTTCACTGTTCTTTAATACTATAAGCGTTTTATCTAAGAAGCAGAAGCTGAAGCATAAAAAAAATAATAATGTTTAGCATTTATATAGCGCTCTTTTCCATGTGGATATGATCAAAGGCGCTTAACAATGATTTACAGA
>JAOBAT010006504.1:0-10598 GCA_026413305.1 Hydrozoanthus tunicans
AATTCTCCCATCTAGAGTGGTTAACCCTTTCAGTCCCAGTTGTATTGGTAAATTCTCCCATCTAGAGTGGTTTACCCGTTCAGTCCCAGTTGTGTTGGTAAATTCTCCGTCTAGAGTGGTTCACCCTTTCAGTCCCAATTGCCTTGGTAAATTCTCCCATCTAGACTGGTTAACCCTTCAACCCAATTTGTATTGGTTGGTTCTCCCAGCTACAGCGTGTACATTTCATTGAACAAACTTGGGAAAATATTACCTTCCTTGCTCATTTCTTGTATAAAAAAGCGGCATGTGTGATCCTATGCATAGGCAATGTGATTTTAGAAGTCTATATTTCTCGAGCTCAGAGAGTGATCTGATCGGATGGGTAAAGGGGGTGGGGATGTCTTTAGAATGGGAGTTTAATTTGCATGCATAGCGAAGTATTACAATGCAGTACAAGACAAAACAGTAAAGTACTGTTAATGTTAAAGATGTATAATAGTAATGATAATAATAATATTAATAAGAATAAGGATAATAATGATAACAATAACAATAAAATTAATAGTAATAATAGTAATAATAATAATAACAATAGAAATTTTGTGATATCCAGTATAAAAGAGTTAGGCTTGCCCCTTTTTCGACCCTTTTCATGAAATTGAATAATTTTTGAAATGTAATGGCGGCCATTGATAAAAAAATCCCACTTTCAACAGTTCGAGGTCATTTACACCATAATCGTGAAACAGTCATTGGCATAATACCCGTACGTCGTGAAAGGCTGCTGATAAGAATTAAAATAACCGAAATTTATCGCTAGAACAATTCGAAATTCGCGCGTGCTTCGCAAGACCAAATTAGACAAACAACGTCGATAGAGGCCCGCATTTTTTCGTTATTTTACTCGGTGAAATTTCGATTCAGGATATAAAGTTCATAGTTGTAACACTAATAAAATTAAAGTCAGCTGAATACCGTCATGGCAAAGCTCAGAAGCAAGAATGAGCTATACACAACTGTAGATTGTTTGCTTTGTTTTGAAATTGTGAAACTAATCTAAAGCTCACCGTACACTTGTGCGATAGCACGCAATTTTCGTCCCATGCAATCGAAATTGTTGCCGCACATTCACCGCACACGTTTGCGAGAAGATGCAATAACCTCCGACGAGGTGCACTCACTTTTTAGGGAATCAAACATGTTTGATCCGTGCGATCAATATTGCATGCGATAGAAATTGCATCGCAGGCCTCCGCACACAGAAGCGATGTGCTGCAATTTTGATTGCATGCGACGAAAGTTGCATGCCATCGCACAAGTGTGCGGTGGGCTTAAGTGCAAATAAAATGCGAATCAAAGAGCGCGCCACAGCTAACTCGACGGCGGATGATTGGCAATTGAACGTGTGAAACCCCCTCGTGTTTAACAAATAAACTTCAGACATTCTAAATTTTAGTCATGGAACTGAGAGCAGTTTGATATTCTAACTTTCTCGATTCCAGTTAAAATAAAAATAAAGTAAAGTAGTGCATTTCTAAAGCGCCCTTTCCATATCAATGCTCAATGATCAGTTACTTGTTGTCACGTGAAAAACATTCTCTTAAATGGATATTTTAGCATGAGCCGTTGACGTCGCCAAATTTAAACATTCAATTCACGGTTTTTCAAAAAAGCAATAGACATTTCTCGTTTAGAAAATAGGCTAAAAAAGAGAGGCTAACTGTGGCTTTTTAAGATTACAAATGCAAATTCTGTTTCGTGTGTAGAAGCATTTTGTACACATGTTTACGTAATTAATATTTTTGAGCTACTCTTCAGTCAATAATTACAGCTTAACAGTAGTTAATTAAATGCCATTTGCTTGCTCAATTCTTTTTGTTCAAATCACTAAATAATTTGCAATCCACTGATCCAGTTTTAGATTGATTGCTATCCCTTTTGCCTTAAAATCAAATGAAACAAAGTTCGCACAGGCTTCAAAAAGTTAAACTAAACTATTTTGAAAGAAATTCAGGATTAAAGAGTCCTTCGTAATCTAATTGTCCGAGCTCTGATAAATATCCGCTGGTTCAATAAGAAACTTTTTTTATACTATTATAATTTGTTCATATTGTTTTCAAGAACTGCAGGAAGGCACATTAAACTGGCTTACTCAACTGAAATTTCAAAGAACTGGTTCTTGGTGAACAGATCGAGAAGTGGCCGATGAAATCTGGTTTACATTTTCAGCTAGACTGAACAAATATTGTTAAAAGTGTTAAAGGCCGCTTTCGCGTACATTTACATATATTACAACTGTGTTTTTTTTCATAAAAGGTCTTACCATGGGCTTACCAAACGTGCAACCGAAGTCTCTTTAAATAATGAGTAAGTCGCCGCGTTGAACTGAAAGTTGCTGAATACAGCCGCTTTGTAAAGGCCAGTTGCAACTTACCGTTATCAGAGAACGGTCCAAAGTACTGTAGTCTAAAGGTCGATTGGATTTATAGCCCCGATTAGGAGCTAGTGCTTGATCGCCGTAACTTTAATACGTTTTTGGGGTGACATCTTGCTGAAACAAATACATCGAAAGGATGACGTTTTTCAATTTACTGTGTCGTTCACTTTCTTTGATACGTGAATGTATTTGGCAGAAAGTTATTGCGGAACTTAGCCAATTAGTTCTGTCGGCACATATTATTATAATGATAATGTCCCCCACTGCTTCTCGTCTGTGAGGATCCGGTGTGCACTCGTCAGCTAGCGAGGTCACGCCTTATATCGTTTCAGTTGTCGGCGAAGTCCTAAACCGTTTCATTTTCGGTACCCATCGATTGTCCAATAAAACTGTTACTTCATTTTCTTGCGGATTGAAAACATTAAAAAAATAAGATTTTCCAATTGACAAACATGTCAACTAGTTCCGTTGCCTTTCCTTTGAACAAAGCCGAAACCGAATTCAGTGGTGAGACTTTATTGAAATTATGTGGACTTGAACAGATGTGCCGATGATATCTGACAAAAATAACGCACTGTCTCGCTCCCCAGTAGAAAATACCGTCTATATATATAAATGGTGCTTCATATTTCAATCGATAATTCACATCTACTCTACGAACTGCTTCATTTCGCAACTTCAGTTGTTGTATTTAAAGCTAACAAATTTAAAACAGAAGTGTTGTTGTGTGTGTTTTCGTGAATAGACCCATAACCACACTGAGTCCATAATGGCAAACAAAAATTGCCGTAAACTGCTTTCAGTTAATAATGTAGGACAAGTGAAACCAAGATTGCTTTTCAATTCTTAAAATATGCGAAAAACTGAGTGCATTGATCACATATTTAGTATCAATTAGTCAGAATTCGAAATGAAGATTTCGCTAATGCTTCTAATATTTGCAGGTTGAATTGATGAGCACTAAATTTTTAGTTTATTAAAGTTGAACGGAAGTCCAACGTTTAACACATATACGTGTTAAATTCTGCTGAAATAATTTTTACTTTTTTCTCAAAAAAAGACGCGCTGTGGTTTGCAGATGGAAAATAAGTCTGCGAGAAGGGAGCAAAACAAAATAAAAGCAACTTGATACGACTAAAACTTTTCAGTGTAATATCCGTTGAATTACATTAAGCGGACCAATCCGATTCGAGAACGAATAACTTTTTAGACTGTTTTGATTTGTATACATTTTCAAATGCACAGTTTCCTTTACGTAAAAGGATTTACACAACAAAAACATACGTTTTTAAAACAAGCACAACTCTTAACTGCTTTAAAAGTTTTAAGGGATTGAATTACTGAACATCAAGGATTTGACGAAGCTGCCGAAATGCAAAGTTTGTTTTTAACTTGACAATCCCGTGTTGTTGCGCAGTTGAAATCTAGACTGCTCAATATATGTTTTTCAACATGGCGTAGAGTCACTTTGCAACTACAGCAACCCATACGTTATATTTACCCCGCCTAATGGTTGACCAGTTTGGATTTTATCAGCAAAAGGAAATTTTGTTTCTGCATGAAAGAGAATTTTCCAATCTGGGACAAACTCTCTAGTTCTTCAAGAGGTTTCATTCCCCGAAACCTTATTATTAAACAGCATCACAAGATAACACGCAGTCATGATAAATGTAATATCTGAACCTATGATACTTTCACTAGGCGAACCAGCAAACCATGTATGAAAAACGAAAGTAGGTTTTTGGTTCTACAGTTTCCATTTTTCTGCATTTTTTCATTCTTAAAAAAATGGGAAACGACAAATTGATATAGTCATCAAGCTGATTTGAGTGAGCAAAACATGAAATATTTTAAAATAACATAAAAGAGAAAGACTTGTACAAGTACTCGACCCGTACAATAATATAATTGACAAGTTCGTCTAGCTTTTGTCATTGTCAAAGACTGTTGTTACAGAGAACTGCCCAGCTTCCGAGCTGCTATTCATTTACAATTAATTTATTCTCTTTCTATTATCTACAGTAAGAAATAAATTAAAAAATATATATATCTATAGTAAGAAATAAACAAAAATGTGCGCCGGAAAACGTCTTCTGAGCAAATCAAGTTAGATCGCCGCTAGGATTCAGGGTATACTTTGCAGACTCGATTTTAAATGTTCAGTGATATGTATGTGTGTCTTTTATTTTAGTATTTTAATACTCATATAGAGTTTTTAAATATTCGTACTAGAAGTAATGTAGAACTCACAGACCAGCGAAGTGCCGGCCTTCGCCATTTCATTCCAATAGGTTTCCCCGTGCAAACTGCCTCTGGCTCTGTCAATCTTGAAAACCACGGATTCGTTATAAATGTCTACTTCGAAATACAAGCTTTTTTTGTAAGAACAACTTTACAAGAACAACGAGACTCAGATTGGCCAAAATTCAAGAACAGTTAAACAACAAGCTTAGGCTCGCCGGCCGCGGCTCAATAGATGACTTTTTTTTAAAAATCTTTACCAAGCTTCAGTCTTTCTTAAGCCATACAGAAATAGTTCGCAGTTTTTCTCCCTTTTAATCGTCATTGCTTCAAATTATCACGCTCTACTTGTACACTTGTGGTAGTTTATTTTACACTTGTGTAGTACATTTTCTTCGATTTAAACTACACGTAGAAATAAGAACAATTTTAAGAACAATTTGAGACTCAAATCGCCAAAACATTAAAAACAATGAGCTTTGGCCAAATTTACTGGTTCTTCGTTGTGAAGCATGTCATTCGGGGGTACTTCGATCGTCAATTTTTTCTAGATTAATTGTCGTTTCTTTTTACAACAGAGTTTTACTAAAGTTACAGGATTTCTTTCTTCCCTAATACGTCATAGTACAACTGAATAACACTTACCTTTACAAATTAAACTAAGAGTCCTGAAGGTATCGATAGAAGACTCATGGAGTGAAAGTGTTTTTCATTTCGAGAGAGTGCGCCCACAAATTAAATATCTTGCAATACTTGGCTATCATCATAATTTTAATCAGCGACTTTTGAGTTTCTAGATTAAACACATTAAACACATTTATCACTTAGTGTTGGTAATTAACTTGTTAGCAATGTGGGCTGAAAACGACAGAACAGCGATATATATGGGAATTGCCTTATATAACATGAAGGTTTTGCCGACTTTGCTTCGACGTATATATTTATGAACTGAATTTGAGAATAACCTCTAATGGAACTTACTTGGTTTTTTTAGGGGGATATTTGGGCCATTTTTGTCCGAAAGCTATTTTTGAATCATAATATTCGTTGAGGAAGAGAGGAGAAGAGATCGGGAGAGAGAAGAAGAGGGGGGAAAGAAGAGAAGGAAAGAAGCTATTTTGCTCTTCTCAACAGCACATCTCACTCACGCTTGCACGCTTTCGGCTGTGTAATTGATCTATCTCTTCTCCCACATTTTGGGCTTTTTCACTCTTCCCCGTAACTAGAAAAACACCTCGCGATCAGAAAAAAATGGCTCCAAATATCCCCAGAAGAAAGCAAATAAGTACCACAAGAACCGGCCTTTTTTCAAATTTTCTTTCGTATATTGCATTAAAATCTTTGTGCTATAGCTTGGGTTACAAGTAAATTAACTCATTCAGACTGAGGGTTTTTATCAATAGATTAGCTAATTCTAATTCCATATTGTCATTAGAAATTGATTGTACGTGCGAGAGTGTTGTTCGATGTGCGTCACAAAATATCAACCAAACTCAAACAACTTAATTGGCTATCGTCACGATATTCTCGTCTTTTCTGTCGGTTTCCTTGATTTAATCCCACAATCGCATTTACTATTGGTAATTAACTTTTTAATGAAGCACGTTCTCGAATGATCATTAACATTTTGTTTCTAAAGTAACTGAGAAAACGGCTGTGTTTTTAAATATTTTTCCATGAATAGAAGAAGGAACCTTGTCTCTTTTACAAATTGCCGCCATTGCTACTTATTTTGGTTTTAGACAATCGTTAAGCAGTAAGATTACTTTAACAGCGATCCATGAAATAATTTCATAATTAGTTAGCAATAGAAACTCGAACTGCAGTAACGTTCGATTAGCTGAAACAAATCTTGTTTAACTTATGATTGTGCCCAAAGGCAACACCGCTAATTAACACAGTAATAACCTAGCTGGCATTTTTTTGAAGATTTTTGTCAGGATTTTTGCCTCAAAAACTTATAAAAAAGAAGCCGTAAATTTGGCCGAGGCTCATTGTTCTTAATCTTCTTGCGATTTGAGCCTCAAATTGTTCTTAAATTGTTCTTTTTAAAGTAAACCAACAAAAACTAAGCCAAGAGTGTTGCCATATACGAGTCTGATAAAAAACGACTTATAAACTATTATAAACTTCAAGACAAGTTTACGTGAACAGCGTATATATAATTTGAACCGGTGACAATGATTATAAGAGAAAAACTGCGAACCATTTTTTGTTCATTCTGTTTGTTAAGTTAAAGAAAGAAGACGAGTATAATTTAAAAAAAACTAGCTTTTGAGCCCGAGCCTTAGCCTGTTCTTAAATTGTTCTTAAATTGACCAATCTGAGCCTCGTTGTTCTTGTAGAATTGTTCTTATAAATATAAGCGTGTAAGGCCTAACTACTCATCAATATCTTTGTTATAACCCTGGCTTTTTAATATCAAACGTTAATTTCCACTAACTTTAATGAGGTTACAAATAAGGTCATTTATTGAGTTGTACACTAACTCTATTAAACCTCGATTGATACCCGGTAAATGCATTTTAATCGCTTTCAAAACAAAACGACCGGAAGAAGATGGCATCATCAAACTGGTAGATTTTGAGTACTTCGTTTCAAGCAGCAGAATAGTTTGAGTCCTTTTAAATCCATACTCGAAACGAGCAACGAGATATTCATTGAAAATGTTTCTTCGAGATAAAAGGACTCGGGATCCCCTTAAATAACTTCAACTAGTCACACCGACACTGAGGGGACAACTTTTTTAGTATTGACCAAACAGGCTTAGGTCTGTTTTGTGTATAAGGGTTCTTTTCTCGTTAAATTTCTTAGTTCATCTTCCGAAACGGAGGCAGGACGAGACGCCATTTTTTTCCTAGTTTCACGGGTGAGTGACCTATAATAATGTACAACGCGCCTATTCTTTAAAAAGTAATTATTTACCGTTTTCAGTTACCGTTTTATTTATTTTTTCAAATTCATTAGCTTTACTTTACCTTGATAGTTTATTCAGCACCTTGATTTTTTTCTTTTTTCCAAATTTTGCCATCAAATTTTTTCCCTTCCACTGGCAAACCATTTCTTGATCAACTTTGTACCACATTTCATTGTTCGGCCATTTTTCCCACCTTAAATCGAGTTGTTTCACCTTGATGTCAAAATTTATCTTGACACAGTTCGAGTCTCACCTGGCCGTCTTGCCCTTTTTTGATAAGAACTTTTTTTATCTTAAATAACAAATTTAATTATTTTATCTCCTCGATCAACTTGACTGTAGCCGACGCTTTCAGTCAATTGAAGTACAAGCCTTTTTATTATACTGAAACCAGTAAGTTTGGCCAAGGTTCATTAATCTTAAACTTTTGGCGGTTTGAATCCTTATAAGTTGTTCTTAAATATAATTGTTCTGTTTAAATCGAATAAAAACTAAGTCTAAGATATTGCAATACACGTACACTGTAAGGAACAGTTACTTTAGGGTAAGTATACGGGTACACGCTTTTTTTTATAAGAACTAGTAAATTTGGCCGAGGCTCATTGCTCTTATTTTTTTTTGGCAATTTGAGCCTCAAATTGTTCTTAAAATGTTCTTATTTCTATGTATGTTTAAATCGAATAAAAACTAAGCCAAAAGTGTTGCATTGTTTATAACTGCATTGGAAAACGAGTTGGGTCAATTTATTCCTGCGAATTTATAGTGGATTCGCCGACAGTGATTATAAACTGCGAAGCATTTCTTGTTTATTCTTTAATGTTCAGTTAAAGATCGGAGTTCAGTAAGGTTTTCAAAAAAAAAATAGCTATCGAGCCCGAGTCAGCCTGTTCTTAACTTATTCTTAAATTTTGGCCGATCTGAGCCTCGTTGTTCTTATAAAGTTGTTCTTATAAAAAAGGGGAAGGAGCGTTTAGTTTGAAGCGATTATCCTGATTAAAAAAGAAAAAACTGCAAAATAAAGATCAAATCAGCTATCGAACCCGAGCCCCATGCGCGGCTTTTTCTTAAATTTTGGCCAATCTGAGCCTCGTTGTTCTTATAAAAAAAGAACAAGTCCCGCAAAAAACATCAAACACATTGTGTTTTCATATAATTCTATCTGATGAACCGTGTAATATCTGATATAAGTTTTATCGCTATCAGTGATACACATGTGATGACTGATTTTCGAGATGATTTGCGTAAAGTTTGACTTTAGGACGTCACAAATGTCAACTCAAAAAAATATGTTTTTCTCAATTTTCAGTGACCGCAAATGAAAAGAACAGGTGTACTTCATGTTGTAAAATTTGTAATCTTTATCTCTAAGAGAAAACTTTCCACTCCTTGCAGAATTTACCTTCATTCAAGAAAACTTGAACTTTCTTTGTTTTCAAAATCTATTATAGCAACAGTGTGACGTCATAAATCAATAACTTAATAACTCTTATTATTAAACCTTCAATCTCGAATATTGCGATGATTGGTTCATTCAATCTCGGTTATCAGCTCATATTCGGAGTTCACCAAATATGGAAACTGACTGTAGTGTTTGCAAAGCCAAAAAATAAGTTCTGAATAAAATTTAGCTGTTATTTTTAAGTATGGAAGAGTTTAGAAGACTAATCAAATTTAATAAAACAATTATTCCATTCGCGCTTGTCGGACATGAGATGATTTATAGCCTACTCGGCACTACGCGCCTCGTCGGCTATTTACCATCTCATATCCAACGCGCGCTCTTGGAATAATTATTAAATATCTCGAAAAATTGAGGTTTACATCACATCAGCCAAAATCAGCCAGTTTGATCAACCAAAATGATAATCATGGTTTCTTTTGTATAGGTAATCACACGACTTCGAATTCAATTTGGAAATAGTTTTCACGAGTTGGTTTTTAAAAAGTATCAAATTGCATGATCGAATCCGTAGGGCGAATGCGATTTGAGCTTTTTGAAAAACAAATGAATGCAAATTATTTCAAAAGTCGTGTGATTTATTCTAAGTAAAGGCCCGAGTAAAAACTAAAGTACCTCCCAATGTTCTGCGGTATTTCGCTTTTCCCACACCAGAATGTTTGAATTTTCGTACTGAAAATACATCAACCTTTGTACAACATAGTTTTAAAGCAAAAAGCAGTGAAATTCTATTTTAAAGCGATGTTTTTTTTTGTGCTATAATAATTTACCCAATAATAGAGTTCCAAAAGAAAAGAAAAGAAAACGTTTTGGTTTGTGATTTCCACCCCTTTTTCACACGTTACCAAAAAAAATAAAACAAAAAGACACGATTTACCAAAACTTTGTCACTAAGCGTCGACATTACAGGCAAAATATTCCCGAGCTTACAGATAATCAACAATTTTAGAGCCCACAAACTCTATTGTTGATGCACAAACATTATTTGCAAAACGCGTTGGGTTTGAGGCACTTATGAGGAACCATATTTGAGTTGTACGAGTTTATTGTCATCACACTCGGTGAAATCTGCGAGCCGTCGAATGACGATAGCTTCTACCCGAATGATGAGGAAGGGATCTTAGATGCTAAAACAGAGACTCGCAAATGGACTGAGCCAGGCTATGAAGAACTTTGGACACATCTTAACAGCCCAAATACTACATTTGCGCCTACTTCTTAATGTCACATTGGCGCACACATCATAAAGTGATACACTCGTCCCCATTTCTTTTAAGTGGCACATTCGCACAAAACATTAAATGACATACTCGCGTCAATTTCTTGCAAGTGGCCAATTCGAGCCCATTCCTTTTTAGGAGGCATATTTGTACTTCAGTTTATAATTAATCAAGTAGCACCTTCGCGCGCGCCCATTATTACTCGCGCGCCGAAGGAAGCGGCAAGCCATAAATTCGGCATCGTTAGTGATATTTTCCTCGTTCGGCAACAAAATGACCAAAATCAGCGCATGCGTATGCAGCTATGATAATTGTAGGCATGCGCACAATGAAATGTTGAAC
>JAOBAT010006515.1:0-10598 GCA_026413305.1 Hydrozoanthus tunicans
TCCAGGAAGCTGGTACTTTCGTGGGGGGGAGGGGGGGGGAACTGCTTTACGTTATGCGACAGTATTTGTAAATGTTGAAATGATTGTCAGCTCGATTGTTTTCTTTTTTTTTCTTTTACAACTGGAAACTTTTGTTTAGGTTGCAAAAATTGTTTTATCGTTTAATTATAGATTTTCATAAGTATAATAAGGTCAAAGATTAAGATCAGGTCCTGATCCAGCCTTAAACCTGCTATGGGTTTGTCCGTAAACAGGCTTACATGATAACAGATCTTTTTATTTGATTTGATGTCCTGTAGAACTGGGAGGCCACAAAACCCACCAGGATGCTTTTATTAGAGCTAACTGATGGTACCAATAATATTATGGGCATGGAATATCAACTTATTCCTTTTCTAAAGCCCTCCACACCACCAGGAACTAAGGTAAGTTTTGTTTCTGTTAGAAATCTTGATACTAATTAGACAAACCTTTATTTAGCTACAGTATAAATTTCAGGATAGACTCTGTTATCAATGAGAGCCCTGCATGAACGCTTGTCAAGAAAATTTAAGATAATCAAAAATATACTTTTTTGATAATAAATTCAATATAATTTTATTATAAAAATTAATACAGAGCTCTGTACCATTCCTTAAGATTGTAGACAAATTTTTGCAGTTGGTTCTTGATTGGAAAATTGAAAGTATAAATTCGAAAACTTGTGAAAGTTCTGTTTCAAAATTGAAGTCTAAATAAATTTCTATTAAACCCTTCTAAATACTTTGCTACAATCATGTACTAATCAGTTTGGGACTTGTAATTTTTTTTAGCAATTCCCATTTTCCCATTATTTTTAAGAAACTTTTTTGGATGAGTTGTGTGGGGAGAAGTTAGATGTCAATAGACCTTATCAATAATTTGCAACAATTTTTACTGTATGTTCTTTTGTCTCCATTCACACTTGCCCTGTAGACTAGACTTGTTCTTGAGTCAATTTTCAAAGTATGTTGCCCCAAACAAGGCTAGTAGGACTTGTTTGAATGAAGACAAAAGAAAGTTATTAAAAACTGCTGCCTTTTTTAGACCCTATAAAAATGCATAAATTGTGGCAGTTTGAATACTACTTTGTTTATCACAACTAGCCTCATTTTGTGTAACATATTCTTGAAAGTTTGACTTGAGATTAAACAAAGGCATATTTAAAGCGCCAATAACATTAATTACACAATTAAACACACAATTATTTTTGTAACCACTAAAAGTGTTTGGAAACTAAGGACATTTAAGAGAATTTTTGAAATTGCAGGCCATTTTCTCGATTTTTTATACACATTTGAAGTTCAAGTTTTGTTGGTTCACGACTGCATTTTAAGGGGACTGGGTTATGATGTCATTCCTGGACATCTTGGATCAAAACACAGCAAGATAGTCATGAATAAATCAGAGATTTTTTATTCAGAAGTAGATTCCAACTCCTCATACAATTCTAAGTTCTTTTGTCCCTTTGTGTTTAGAAAAGATTTCATTTGCCCAATACTATAAGTCTGGAATGACGTCACAACCCAGTCCCCCAAAAACCCTGTTGTGAATCAAGATGTCTGAAATTTTGTTAGTTTGAGTCACTGTAGAAAAAAAATTGACCAAATTTTGAAATTTTTTTGCAGTACTTTAAAATAAATTGTTTGTGAAATTATTTGATCCCAAAAAAGTTTTTAGCGTTATATGCACTTTAAACTGTCACCATTTATGCATAGGGTCTATGATTAATGCCTATAAACTGGTTGAAAAAAGGATTTCAAGTTTGCTCTTTTGCTGCTGTAGGTGAAGGTTTTGGGACGAGTGGTCTGTCGTCTTGGTTGTTTGCTTCTGACTTCAGAGAATGTGAAACTGTTGGGAGGAGAGGTCAGTTCTTTGAAAGAAGAAAACTCTGCTTGGAATCTGCTTCACCATGCAATGTAAGAGTTTGATTAATTATTTGATTACAGTCAGGCCTTGATTATCCTGACTGGTGGGACTGGTCTAATTAGTCTGGACAGGAGCTCATAAGACAATTGTCAAATATTAATTTTTTTTATATATGACTGTTGTCTTACAGTAATGTTTAGCTTATAGCATGTTTAAAATGATAGGCTAAGAGGTTCTTGAGAATTTTTGTAAAATGTTTTAGATGCTGTGGTAATATTCATGTATACTGAACCTTTTAGCCTATCATTTTTTTTTCAGTCCCATTAATTTGTTCCGGTTAATTCTTCCAACTATAGAGCCCTTTGTGTTGTTGATTGAACAATTTTGGGAGATTTTAATTTAACTTTTTTGCTTCAGTACTTTGTTTTGCTTGATCAATTATTATTTTTTCAGTCTATTTTGAAATGTTTTATTTTGTATATTTTTAGAAAAGAGATTAGGTAGGTGTGTGGAATTTCATGAAGGAACAATACATTTTTAGTTGATCAGCCAATCACATCTCAGTGATTTGCATTGCATAAGTTACAGTGCATGCTAGCACAAAATGCTTGTTTATTTTTGTTTTAAAGCAAAACAAGTTCAATCCCACTGGAGTTTTGCTACTAAGTTTGGATGAATAGAAAAAGAAGTTCTGCAGCTACAATTCTTGAATGTGACTAATTAATATTCATGAAAAACTAGGGAGTCTAGATAATCAAGAAATCTGAATTTGATTGGAGCTGGACAATCAAGGTTTGGCTATACTATAATGTTTGTTAAATGAATTCGTATTCTCGTTTCAATGAACATTTCAATTTTGTTAAATGAGAGCAGCATATATAATTCCTCGTTTTCTTTTTCTTGGCCATCAGCTTTTTTGTGATTTCCCTTTCCTGTGTATCAGACTTTTCAGATTATTTCAGGGTTTCACCATCTACTTTTTAAGTGTTTTTCTTGTGTTCATTGTTTGCACTGTATCCTTCTTTTATTATCATGCTTTCATCAGGCTTATCTAGCTTATTGTTCATTTTGAAAATTGTTCTAAAATTGTTGTTGAGACTAGCCCTGGAAGAGTTGCACCCCTAAAAGCCCCCTCCCCTCCCCCTGTAACAATCCTGTTCCATCATTTTGTGTTTTTTTTCAGCGACCAAGAACCCCCTGAGGTTCCCTTGCACATAGCAGAACCTGATGCAACTGCTGATCGCACTATAAAGGAGGAAATCAAGTCCCATAATGTGTTGCAACCTTACAATGGACAACATGTAGTTGGCAGGCAACCTCCACGAAACTGTAATAATAAAATAAATAAAGGAAGAAATAGTAATGTTTCCACAGTGAAAACAGAAACTTTTTTGAAAAAAGGAAGAACTATCAAAAGTGAGTTTGTTGCCCAAAAAGGAACTGCTGATAACCCAGTGCTACTTGATGATGATTATAATGCTGATGATGATTTTGGTCTCATTGATGATTATTTTGAGTCAGAGGATGATTTTGAGATTGATGCACTGGAACAGATTGAGGAAGCTGCTCAGTTGCAAAATCGAGACACATCTGAGAAAAAATCTAATTTCGAAGCTCATAGCACAAGAGACTTGTTTATGGGGGACCTCCATGATGACAATTTCTTTGATGATTATAATATGGATGATGATGAAAATATGGATGCTGAGTTTGAGAGAGCTGCAGCAGAGATTGAATACAAAGCAAGCCAACAAAGTAATGCTGGAACAGACAATACAGATAACTTGCCTAGAAGTTGTGCGGATGATAGTAATTATATTGGTGGTGGTGGTGATGATGATGATGGTTATGACTTTGAGTTTGGTGAACAGCCAAAGAAGAAAAGGAACTTAAACACAGAAGACTTTGAAAGCATATCCAATGTTATAAATTTTAGATCTGGCCCATCTAGCAATGTTGCCGGGAAATTTTTTAATCAAAAGATTACGGAGCAGGTCCACAATTCCAAGGACAAACATACATCACAAAACAGAATGTCAGCTTTTGTTCAACCAACCAGAAGATTAAATGCCACAGCATCAAGTGGTAAGCTTGTATGAATGAAAGATCTTATTTAACATAGTTATTTATGATGCTGTATGTTTTGTTGGCATTAACTGATAGGAGCTGCAAGGGTTATAATAACTAAAGTTATTAACTATTACTGAACATTATAATTATTATATCTGTTTTAATTAGTAAATTATACCTGCTCAGCAATGTGCAATTTGATTGGTTTAGAAATAGTAGGTGACACAATAAATTTGCTTCCGAAATAGTTTGTAATGGCGAGGAAACAAAATGTCAGTCATGTCCATTTTGGATAACAATATTGATAAAATTACAGAAAATGTCTTTTCTCAAAACACTAAAAAGGCAACAATGTTTCGTCTAAAAGTATTTCAAAGTCAGTTAGTTTTATTTTTACATTTGCTGCTGTAAATTAAGCAGATTATGTGTGAGTTTCATCACGCTATGTGACTCATTTTAAAAAAAAGGTATTTTTTCTCACACACTTTTATTTTGCCTTAGCTTGGAAGGAAAATATTCTGTAGATGAAATGCTGGTACATAAAATTATACTATGACACTCATCCTACTTCAGTTTTGGTGGATAATGGCTAAATTAATATAAATTATACCTTGCATCTTTCGTGCTCAGAATATCTTCCATTATCCATCTCAACTGATTAGGAAAAGACAGTGTTAATTATTATCATATTACTGTATTAGGACAGTTCAATAGAGGATTAAGAATATATAGACTAAGGCAAATTTAACAAGCTCATAAAATTAATTACATGAAGATTAATAAACAGAAAACAAATTGTCTTGATGCAAAGCTACACGATACAGGACATTTGAAAAAAATTATAGGGTACAGAGTTTTCAGATGGAAAGTTTATGCAATTTGGGGTTGGTCAGTTATGGGAGAGTTAAATGACTATGGGAAAGTTAAATGACTTCATGAGTTAATTAGGTTGGCGCAGTCAAAAGATCTCTGCCTCCCAGTCCTGAGGTCCCGGTTCGATCCCTGGCCTGGTTGAGGGTTGAATATTTGGGTGACCTTCTTTCCTGCTAAAGGCCACTCAGCTTTCCATCCTTTCAGGGTTTGGTAAAATGAGTACCAGCATACATGGGCCGCTTTAAGGGGGTTCCTATTGTGCCTTTATACATACTTCCAGTCTGCTGGGGGGAAACTGATCATCGTAAATTGCCTTTGAGCATGTATATGGGAAGGGCGCTATATAAATGCACCAACAATAGTTTGTTTAACCTAAAGTGTAGCTATATTAAGTTGATATCTTTTTAGAATTACATGATAAGGTTCTGGCTACCCAGAATATTCATGAGGGGCTAGACTAGCTGGGGAGCCAGAACACATTTTGAGTTGTAGGTATTTATATTACTGTTGTGCAAAAACTTTTACTTACTTCTTGGTTTCTGCGATCAATATTTTTTTCTGTTTTTTTTTATTTAAGATGGAAGAAGGCCTTTTACCTACCTTGAAGATATGCAGAAACACATGGCTGCAAAACTGAAGACAGTGAGGGTTAAGGTACAACATAACATGTATATCTTCAAACCACAACAGCTTGATTTTTTAATGTTATTTGGAAAGTATTATCATCTATTTTAAAATCAGGTATCCGGTAGCATCTGGTTCTTTATTCCTTTTCGGATTTCTTGTTTTTGTGTCTTTTAGATCTTCTGCCCAGTTTCGAAAGACACCAGTGTACTAACTTGATGAAATCAATGATCGAAAATCAAAAGAATAAAATGATTACAGTCAACGAAAATTGGTTAATTGCCATCGGCTGGTATCGGTTGATCGATCACCAATCGAATATCACCCAGAAGGTACTGAACTGTATCATCGATAGGCATCGATTGCTATGGAATCATCCCAAGTCCAGAATAAACAAGTTCTTTTTCGGAAATCTATCGATGAATATCACAAAGTTTTCAGTCATTGATAATAAGGTGATTGAATTGTCAATATCAATGGATTAGTTAGCTTCGATAAAGAATAGAGAAAAATTGCACTGAAAGTTGACTTTGTGCCGCCATTAACATTTTCAAGTAACAAGTTTTTCCCATTTTGATTTAAGGCGTACATAGCAACGATCGTTTCCCACTCCCAAAACACAAGGCCTGACTGGAGGGTAACTGTAAAACTGAACGATGGGACTGCAGTTATTGATGCTGACATTAGCAATAAGGTAACTCAGAAAAAAAAATTAACTTCATTATTGTGAACTGATTAGAACAGCTGTCATTGATGATTAATGATAAAAAAAAGAAATCTGAATTCTCTTTCTCGTGGGTTTTTAAAACTCAAAGTTACCTACTTTGTAAATTTCAAACTGAAAGGAACCAGCGTTTGAAATCAAGTGTGAACAAGCCGTTTTGGGGTAAGAGTAGTGATAACCCCCACTGGCAAAAGAGGAATGCAAAACATCCATAAATTAGCACCTTTTTATTATGACATCAATATCGCGTTTTGCATACTAAGTGGGAAAAAGAGAAATGTGTCAATCAAACGTTCTTTTTATTGTGAGATCATAGTTGACCGTTAACGGTTTCTGCATACTAAGTGGGAAAAAAGGAATGTGTCAATCAAATACCCCTCCCCCTTGAAAAAAGCTCGTGATCATGTCATGTAAGATTAAGCTACATATATATAGTTCGTCTTTCGAAGTTACTATGAAACTGAGAAAAAGAAGGACACTAAAAGTGCCAAAGAACTTTTTTATCGAAGATTGAAAGATCAAGAAGTAGCGGATAATAAAGAGTTCCAAAAATATAGCAACGAAGCTCGTAAAACCGTGCAAGAACTGGTAGATGATGTGGCTTTGTTAGGAAAAAGTCGTCCTAATCTACTACAAGATGAGCAATTTAGGAAAGTGAAGCGTTGTTTTGATGGCATGAACAAAACCCTTAATACCCATGCAAGGGAAGGAACTGTATCAAGGTTGTTGTGGCACGAAGCAGAAAGCAGAAGCAGAAAAAATGAAAGAGGAACTGAATCGAGAGTTTTTGGAGAAAGAGGATTGGGATGCTATTGAAGAAAGTTATGACAGCATACGTCACATTTTCTGGGGAGAAACAAGAGATCATGACTGTTATCCCTCGTCCGATTATTGTGATTAAGAAAAGAACAGTTGGGAGTCATGGAGAACCCGGAAACGGATCAAGAGCAAAAAGAAGCAGCAGCTAACATTGTTGATGAACTGAACAAATTTGGGCTAAGAAGTGATTGAAATAATCGTTAGTGTTAAAATGAGTACAGCTGAAAAAAACTCGTATAGAATATGTATATTGATGAAATTAGAATAAAAGATGAAAAACGCAAATATTTCTTATTTTATTGGATGCTATACTAAAACGAAGATCTCATTTATCCGTTTTAAATGATTGCAACAATTGTTAGCGTATAACCGAGTACAGCTGAACGTCTATTTAGTACTAAAAGTAAAGTCAAATGATTTAGCGTTTGTAAACAAACCCTTAGAAAGAATCAACAGTTTACACTGTATTTAGTATTCAACAAACATCAGCACGCACTCATTAACTGGATTTAAAAGAATAGAAGTATTTCTTATAAAGCAATGCAAGTTTAGCGATCTGTTGTATAGTTGAGTTCTGATAGTGAGTGACCGAAAATATTTTTTCTTACTTCGCATATTTTATTCATCGAACCCGTCAGTGTTTGTTTACGTTGTTTGCTCTTGAATTACGATTCACGAAAAAATGCCAGTTGAAGACATTGTAATTCATGCTGGTCGCGTCAGTCTTATCGAAACAATAGGATTTCAATCGCACGGATGATATAAAAAACGTTTTTTGTTAACAAAAGCGTGGTAAGAGTAATTGACCCAAGCAGATGTAATAAAGTTATCCTTACGGTTGCACTAAAATAAACACATAAGTACTGAGGGTTTTTTTAAACCATTTTTATTACAAACAATTAACATTCAAGGAAATGAAAAATTTAAGTCATCCAGTTGGAATATCAACATTAAAGCAACTAAATTTAATCTCTTACTGGATAATAGTTTCGGACGTTCAAACTATTATCCATTAAGAGATTTTTAATTGCTTTATTGTTAACTAACATTCAACCTGTGTAATTTAAAACATGCAGCTCTTTTGAAAAACAAAGTAATATCACTTTAAAACATTACGGCCTAGAACTCGCTTGCTTTCCCATGATTTCGTTCTTGAACTGTCGAAGGTCGACTTGAGCTTCTTCCTTTGTTGTTGTCTCTTTCCCGTTTGAAATCCTCGATCAACCTTTGCTTTGAACTCCTTTTGATATCGGCGTTTCTTTAAATTAGAGAGTCAGTAAGAACAGTCGTATGATTTTTCACCTTTCTTATTTTTTTGTTCGGTGTAGTGAACAGTTTAGAGTATACTTCGTTTTTGTCAGTAACTTGGACAAACTTGGAGACATGTTGGAACCAAATACTTCCAAGGATTCAACTGTTTATATCATCCGTGTGATTGAAATCCTATTGTTTTGATAAAACTGACGCGACGAGCATGAATTACATGTAATTTCATTTCTTTAAGTATACAGTACAAGATTCATTTCGTAATGGTTTTTAATATTTTAGGAAGACAACAACGCGAAAACCGTCATGAACGGATTGATCTACACAATTTTAGCAAGAATGACGAGTCTTGAAAAAGAAAACGATAATTTAAAGGCTCGACTGGAGACAATTGAAGGTTGTACATCAAGTCCGGAGGTGATCAACAACAACGACCCGATGTGATGCCAAGGGGTCCCCCCCGTTTCTCCCCTGGAAATAATCGAGGTTAGAGATTCACTTGAACTTGGCGACGGAACACCTATAATGAGACCACGCAATGTGAAACGTCGATTGTTTGACTCATAGTAAACTGATATCTTGTTTACACAACGTTTCGTATAAAATTAAATAAAATAACCAATGTTTGCATTTTCGATGGTCAATATATGTGTTGATAATTTTAAGATACTATATACACACATACACACGACTGCAAAGGAGTTTCGTGAATTTGTTCACCGGGGCTTTGAGGGCTAAAAAATCTGGATGGGCCCTGGACTGCACTTTAAAGAAAAATTTGAATGGGGTGGGGGGGGGTAAAACCTTAATGAATAATTTTATTCATTTATAAGTTGAATTGTTTTCTTTTCAACGGAATAACAATACTCATACGGGTAGGAGTAAGAAACGGGGGAATTGATAATGATTAACAGCTAACGCTAAGATGAGACACTATGGTGGGGGGGGGGGGGGGTTCAAAAGAAACAACTTTTTTTTTAAAAAAAAGATAACAATTATCACAACCAGATATACGCTTCCTCATTTAAAATCTATATTTTCTGTGCAATAATTAATGAAACCGTTTAGAGATAAACGATCACTCAGTTGTTAAGTACATTCTTTTACGTTCAAAATAGTCCATTTTGTTGTGGCCAGTTTTGATAATGGGGTACCGAAACTGGAACGACCCTTAAGTATATTATTTCTTTGTTTTCAGAGATCATCGTTTGATCATTCTTTGCTTCAGCTATAGCATTTTTTCCTCTGTTTCTTGTTTGCGAATCATTCTGATTTATCACTATTTCAACGCCCTCTCTACCGCTGGCTGGTGCGCGGTTAACGAGGTCCATCGTTGTTTACACCGTTTCATCTATCAGGTTCAGTTGTGCGATAAAGTCACCCCATTCTTCAAAAGAGAGAGTGACACCAGCTTTGGTCCAGTGACTGGATCTGTATGGTGATATCTGTTGCGTACTTTCACGTACGCCTTGTAATCTGTCACACTGACATTGAGACCCCAGTTGCCAAGTCTAAAGAAATGAGCCATGCCTCTCGTGTAGTCTGCACTCTCTTACAGCTTTTAACTTGTGAATACCACGAGTAATCCCCCACTACACTATATACCGGACTGCTTGTGGGAGGGGTCTCAAACGTTTGATTGACACATTCCTCTTTTTCCCACTTAGTATGCAGAAACCGTTAACCTTCAACTATGGTTTCTCAATAAAAAGAACGTTTGATTGACACATTCCTCTTTTTCCCACTTAGTATGCAAAAACTGTTAGTGACGTCACAATAAAGGTGCTAAATTATGGATGTTTTGCATTCCTCGTTTGTCAGTGGGGGGGGGGTGTATCACTACTGGTAAGATTTGCCGTTAGTTTGCTGACATGTGTTTGTTATTGTGCAAGAAGTAGCCGGTGGTGAAACTCTAATTAACCGGTGGTAAGACAGTGGAACTCCAGTGGCTACTGGCTTATTTTGGAAGCCCAGGGGATGTGCGATGGGTGCCCACACATCACAACCACTACGATTACCACTATTGCTGTTTTGTTACATTAAACTATCAGTAATGGTTACTAGTACAAATCATTTGGTGTTGAGTTGTATTAGAATCGTTGAATTAGTTTTTTCAAAAAAGTTGCTCAATGCATCGGAACGTAAATACAGTAGCTAACTTGCTACTTAGTGTAAAGGAGTAAAATATTGCATATAAGATTTAGCAACCATTTCTTATCAACATTTCTTATAATATTTTATTATTCTCGTCGAGAGGTTTACCTCAACACGTGTTCATTCTTAAGAAGAAAGAGTTGAAGAACAAGTCTTCTGAATAGGGAACCAGTAACAAAGA
>JAOBAT010006537.1:0-10597 GCA_026413305.1 Hydrozoanthus tunicans
GTATGTTCCGCCACCCACCATCTCCCCTGACAAAAATGGGTTCCTTAAAAATATCATTGTTTTGACTTCTTCCCTTAGTCCGCGCGTAGCAACTACTCTCTTCTTAATGCAGGAACATATAATGATCTGACGAGCCTTAACTTGAAACCCAAATTTTAACAATTACCGGAGAAAGATGCTGTACAAACAAATATAAAGCGACAAAACACTAGATTTCGTGCTTTTAACTCGCAATAAATTCTGTAAAAAAGCGCTCAAAAGGCAACAAAACTTTGCTCACCGCTTAAAAGTACTTAAAGTTAACTCAGTTTTTGAGAGAGAGCCGCATGCTATACATACATCCAACTGATTTAGCAAGCACTAAAAATTGTACACCCAACATAATTTTAAGTCAACGAAAATGGGCTGTGGAACTGGAGGAGGGGCTATAATTTGGTTGGGGGGGGAATGAGTGGGGGCAAGGCTCCTTCAATAGTTCCCTGGCTAACAAAACAAACTTTTGAATAGGAATTTCGGATTTTATAATGACCTATAGCAATTTCCAATGTGCCACCACCCCGTCACCTCAAATACTTTTTGCTTCTCCCGTCCATGACGAATTAGATTTATTTCCCGAAGAATCTCGTTTCGGTTACATCCCACACTAGTATTTACCAAAGAAACCAATATCAATTTTCGCGAGCTCTGATTCGCTCTGGCAACTCGCGATATACCATAATTGACGTCGTAGTCAAAAAGCGCATTCAAAAAACAGAAAAAGGTTAATATCGTGTTGTCTCTTTAAAAATAAAACGCATTTTTCGTTGCTTTGGAAGTACTAAAACAACTATTCCCCTCAGGGTCGGTACCCTGTTGGGCTAGTTATTTACCTTGACGATTCGCGACTATTCGCCTCCCCTACGGGGGATAACCTCCCCTCCCGGAATAGAGTAACTCCGGGGAACAACAAAAGTTAATGGGGAAAGGCACAAACGCAACATATTTTTCAGTGCTACAACCAGAGACAGGACTGTCCAAGTTAGTACAACTGGGTTCACACTGAAAACGAGGAACGAAATTCCAAGGTTTTTCCATGACTTTTCCATGACCAAAAAATATCGAGAAATCGAATAATCCACTCCAACAAAAAGCTACTAACACTTTTATCAAAACTCATTAAAATTATAGTTGAAAATTTCAAGAAAATTTGTTTTCCCAATCAAGTCAAAACCAAACATAAAATACCATGAGTTTTTCATGACCTGGACCATTTTCCCCTAGTTCTATGACTTTTCCAGGCCTGGAAAATGCGTTTTCATGTCCCATAACTTTTCATGGCCGTGCGAACCCTGTATAAAGTCGTCCAAAGCTTTTCTGATCTCTATAACCAAACTAAACAAAAATGCCTCGCAAACACATCCGACTTACTTCCCTTTATTTTATTAGTATAGGTACCAGAATTGGCGAAACTAACAAGTCGACATACTAACTTATTAATCTTCTCTGTACAAAATCCACTTGGGAGTCTAATGTAGAACGCTTAATGAAAGCATTTCGGCTTGGAATAAGAAGCGCTCCGTCGGTCATTTTAAAGAGACTGGGTAAGAGGGTTGCAAGTTCCCCAGTCAGGCCATGAAAACGACAAATATGACGAAGAACACGATTAGTACGCAGAATATTTTGACGATGAGCCATCTGTTGGACGTGACCGACTGGAAGTATTTCAGTATTTCTCCATGCGCTGCCTCAACATTCAATTCTGTGGCTTCTACATTTGAATCAATCCTGGAAATTTAAACAGAATGTAGTATATTCAATTGAACGCAATTTGCGGAGGGTAAAAATAATATGCAACTGTAGTTCTAGATAGAAAAATAGGGTCTTCACCGAATAGCTCAATGATTTCAACCTTTGCTCTCCATTTTTATTTCTATAAAAGCTCTCGATTTTGTGGTTTTCCAAAGAGTGAAATATAGTTTGTTGAGCAAGAGCCGAAGACGTAAGGTTCATCTAGGTGGGTCCAAGAGTGGCCCCCCTCGGAAAATTTTGGAATTGTGCCCATCTCAAATATATCTTGCTATAATCTTTGCAGTTTTCCGTTTTTCTTTTTGAGTCCCCAGACCCTGGGGAGTTTGATGCGTTTTGATCCATTTTGACAGAAAAAAGGGGTGGGGCATTTGATAGCTTTTGACACCAGCCAATATCAAATCCCCACATTGGCCCTGGAAAGGGGAGGGGGGGGGAGTGGTGGTTTCAAATAACTGGTGCATAACAGAATTTGAACCCCCTAAAAATACTTTCCACAATTGCATTTCAAGCACCTTTGGTTGAGTTTGATCGAATGAAACTTCAACAATTCAGAAAACAATGATATTAATGCAAAAGAATAGTTTCTTGCTCCTTTTCATAATTTTGATTCGTGTAGCAGTGGCATTTTGAGTTTCGAAGCTTTTGGTGAGAGGGGATCAAATCCGCTGTGACACTGGACTGCTAATTGACCTAATAGCCAATATTTTCCATTGAACTTGTAAGTACAGTTCCTCAGAAATTCACTTTGTTAAATGATCAACTCTCATTTCCTCACAACCAAAATATCAAAGATATAATATGCTATGTACTTGAGGTATTTTTCTTATCATTTGTGTGAAAACCATCATCACTATCATCATCAACTATTTACTATTATAACTATATCAAGGTACCTTTGAATAGTCTCCTCCTGTTCCTTGACCATGTTTGCTAACTGTGTAAATATTGAGCCGAGCTCCACTATGGTGGATTCAATACTCTCCATTGCTGATGAGCGGGACTGGATGTACTCCTCCTGTGATAAACAGGTGGTTGCTTTACAAGTCTGGGCTAATATCAGTTCTATAAATCTGGCCATGGAATGGGAGGGGGGGGGGGAGTGACAACATGAGTGCAAAAGGAAGCTATCATGACAACTGAACATTCTTTGCAACTTCAGAGGAATTCTAGATTAAAAAGAAATTTAATAATTCTTTCAAAACCAGTGGAAACTGAGGGATTTTTTAGCAGATACATCCAACACCATCCCTGACCCCCAACACACAGTTTTGTATGGTCTGGTACAACAGTAAAAGAGGATTCAAATTTAGGCAATAACAGGTACAGAGAGAGCCCTTTTAAAAAAAGCCTGATGTATCTGTTAGTGCATGAACAAAGATTCAAAAGAATGCTATACTTAGTTACCTGTTGCAGAAGTTGTAACTGGTCATCGCTGTGCGCACCCATATCAATAACAGCATCACCAGATCTGGCACCCGCTGCTTGAAGGACTAAAATACAAACAAACAATTTTAATATAAGCCTCTGTATTTCACTTACTTGCTGTTTCCATCCCAACCACAGCAAAAATTTCATCCAGTATTAAACTAATTAAGAGAACCTTGCACTCTATTTTCTGTGGTTTGCTTAGTTGTTTCAACAAATCCCCAGTTCTACCTAGTAACCAGTGTATTGTTAATTGTATACTGAGCAATGTAGGGAGAAATTAGATGTTGATTTGATAATTTAAGCTGCCTGGACTGAAAGGACAATAAGTTAACTCTCAAATTAAAACAGCTCAAAAAACTGTTACTGGTTCTAGCTGTTGTGTGCTGGGCTCAATAAAAATCTATTAAACTGATAATTAAAAAATAAATTATACAAAAAAATAGGAAGTTTGCAAATTATTCTGGAACAGTATTGCCAAAACACTGAAGGTAAATACTTCTAAATCTCTGCTTAAAACAGAAGGCAGTTACCACTTTTTCTGTCAAACAGGGACTTACTGATCAATTTGTGCACTGAACCTATTAATAATTAATTTTTAGTATTAAACTCTGCATATTCAATAACCACCTGAAGGTCCTGGCATAGTTGTAGATGGTAAACCGTCCACCATTCCTCCCTGAGAGAACTTTTCTCTCCTTTCCTTTTGCTGTTTCATGTTCTAGAGTTGATTTTAAATGAAAACAACAAAGCCAAGTTGGAATAAAACCATTATTTTGGATGGAAAAAACAATGAAGCTTTATTTTATAACAAGGCATAAACTGTAATATGTTTATAGTTTGCTCTAGTTGTAAATTACTAAAGGATGGCCCAGGTTACCCTATGTAAGTCTTAGTCATAACAAGAGGCTACTGGTAGCCTCGGGCCATTACTTAATTCTTTGCAATAGAACAATTAATTTACAGAGTAAACAAAATCAAGTGAAGCCTTGTGCTTTTACATGCAGCCCGCTAAGCATTGTGCAATGACCACCCAAAACCGCATGCCGATTTTGTGAGCCCATGATACCAACGCGACACGACAAAAAAGAAAGAACGGCCTTGAATTATTGACTCGGTGCCTTATGGCCCGAGTAATGATTAGAGATGACCTACAGTACAGTTACCATAAGTGCTCTATTAATCCCCCAAACTTCTCCAATTAATAAGCCCCCCCCCCCTTCTAGAGCTTCAAATTTTATATAAGCTCCCCCTCTCCCTCCAAACACAAAGACAATGAAGCTAACAAACAAGGCAACCTGCATCAAAAATACTTTTTGTCAACAGTAATAATTATCTTCATAAGTTTTTGAAAAGAGCTGATTAAAATGAAGAGGAACACAAAGTTACTTGTTGCTGTTAAGCCTGTTTGTAAACCTGACTTAATGTTATGTAAACTTCTGTCTTGATTTAAGACAATTTTTAAAAAAGCCCCCCCCCTCTCTCTCTCTCTCTCTCTCTAATAAGCCCCTATCTGGAAGGCTTAAAAATAAATAAGTCCCCCCCGGCGGGAAATAGAGCGTTTATGGTAAGTGCCGATCTAATGGGTGTCTTGGCTCAAGAAAGTGTTTGGGTCTTGAGCTTCTTCATCATGGTAGTGTTGCCATGCATAATTTGATGTATCTAAATTAAATTTCTCGATGCAGCAATCATTAATGATTTTTTGTTTTTTGCTGACACATGCAGTTTGTGAAGTATTTGGTCAACCAAGCGCTTGTGGTCGAAGTTTGGGGAAAGCAAACCGGAAGGAAAGTGAGCAAAGCCGTCCCTCCACCCCAGGCCCCTCACGCTATTGGAAGTAAACAAGTCAAGGGAAAACCCCGCACGGAGACAGATCAAACATCAAACGTGACTACGAAAAGGAAATCCCTGGTCAATGGAAAACTGGCGGTAGGTTTTGTGATCTCGAAGGAAAAAACGCGAGCTAGCTTTTATGGCTCCTGCCTCGACTAGTCGAGCGGAGCCACTGGAGCGACCATCGTCATGAATTTGTGCCGCAGACTTGATGCTTTGAGTATGCGATAACTCTGACAATGATTTGTGTGCAATATTCGTTTTTCTTGTCAATAGAGCGATTCGCATCAAAGTGTGAAACTGGAACTAAGCAAGTCAATCAAGAGAGGAGATCGAATGGAGAAGAAGATCGTAAGTGTTTTAGTTTTACGAGTAGTTGGTGTCTCTATGTTCAAATTTAAAATCTTCGACGTAAACTGGGCATTAATGACTAATATTATTATTATTATTATTGTTATCATTATTACTATTATTATTATTATTATTATTATTATTATTATTATTATTATTATTATTATTGTCATAAATAAGTGTTGATTAGAAATAGTTACGTTAGTAAGCAGGCCGCTATTTCTCTGTGCGTTCTGTTGATATCGCCAAAACAAACCCTTAATCTGTGTTTTTATCTTTTGTTTATGAAAGTTTTTTTTGCCTGACATTCTTTATGACTTATTTTGAACTAGAAACAACTTCGAGAGGTTTTACAAGAAGCGAGGCAGAAGAAGCAAGAAACGATTAGTGTATGTGTGGCGTTTAGTTTGAATCTCTGATTAAATTTTGAATTTTAAAGTTTGAAGTTTATTTAACTGGTTAGGGTTTGGTTTATTTTTCTTGTTTAAATTTGAAAATTAGCAGCGCATTAGGGAGTCTGGGACATAGTTGTTATTATTTTCATTATTATTATTATTATTATTATTATTATTATTATTGTTGTTGTTGTTATTGTTATTGTCATAACTGTATTTAGTAGTAGTATACCTATTATTATTAGAATCATCATTTTTGTTATTATTACTACTATGATTGTTATTGTTTTGTTTTGTTTTTCTCTCATTTAGGTGGATCTGCTGGAAGATATTCTAAGTGGTGGCAGCGGGGACAAGTTCAAAGCCGTCTCTAATGTGGTGATACAGACCAACAAGGCGGCAAAAAAACAAACTGGTAGTAACCCTAACACCAGCAGCGCCTGCGTCGTTCAGTAACCGTTCAGCAGAGCGTTTGCGGTGTTCATCTTATTGCATCAGTTAAAAAAATTTTTCAGCTCCAGCCAGTTTATCAACTTCTAACTTCTCCTTACAAAACAGCTCACACAAAGCAGTTCATTATCGAAGTTGATCAAACATAGAAAAGTAACACAAAGATGAAAAACAAATTCTCCTAAACTGACAACTTGGAGGGTTAAGGACATACTTATCTTTGTTTAGAAATTCAATACAAACGACTTCCTGTCGAAACCTCTTTCTACAGTAAAGGCAAAAAGGTGTTGTTTCCTTTTAGGTTTCGGAAAAATAAAAAAAGGTATTGATATGTTGGACCATACGTTTAAGACCAGTATATAAACGAAGATATTTCTAGTGCGAGATTTTAGTCGCCTTTTTAGTTATTATTCAGGCTGTAAGAACAAGAAAACGGCTGATATTTCACTTTGTAAATGTCTAAGCACTGATTGATTTAAGTCTGCCCATAGTTAATAAACAGACTAGTTATGAGAGGGAAATACAAAGAATGTACAAAGATACTTTATTGTAGGTCGAACAAACCGTGTGAGGGTGCACATTCTTTGTTTCAGGTGTTTGTGAGAACATTTTGACTGGCTACTTGTTGATTTGCACTTTAAAAATGTTATGTGTTTTGTGCACCGTCAAGACTAGAAAACAAAAGAAAACGACAAAGATTCATAACCAGTCCGTAGATTACCTATGGTCTGCCAAGTAACAATCTTTCGAGTTAAGGAACAATAGCAAAGCACAAACATCGGAGCAAAAGGTTTTGAAGCAAAACGTTTTGTCTTCACTCCATGCATGTGCTTCGAAAGGAACTATATAATGTTTGTTGCCAAAGGCGCGCCTGTTTTTTTATCATTTTTTTCTTTTTCCCTTTTTTTTAAAAAAAAATAGTTTTTAGAAAAGTATATACGTACTTTAAATTTGTAACACTTACTATTTAAATACCATGGAATATTTATTGTGAAAGTGTTCTAAGAACTTTGCATGTGTCTACCAAAAAGGTAAGATAAGGCAATAGTTATTAGCTGCGGGAAGACTGAGAATTCCAGAGCGATTGTGTAAATAAACACCAGTGGAACTTACTCACCAATAAAACAAAAGTTTTGCTTTGCTCTTCTGGATTTTTAACTGTTGTTAATTGCTAACTTTGAATAAGGCCACTTAAAAAATATTCCAGTTTATCATCAAAATTTTCGAATAATTCCGTGAGAGAGGACGCGTTTTTTTTTTTTTTTTGGTTTAACTTATTTTTGTCGGTTTGGAGTAATTCTACGCCACTAACTACCACACTAAACTTTGATATGGTCCGTATTACTATTAATCTATTACTAGTGTATATTTTTACTGTACTCTTTGAGAAGCATAATGCTTGTTCTTCGTCTCTTACATGTTTTAGCGTGTGTAAAAGGGACACAAGTATCGCAAATGCCGCCAACCGAGTTGCTTTGTCACTCTGTTATTTCGCAAAAGGTAAAAAATTTCTCGGTATTTTCCTCATAATTATTTATTCTCTTTATTATTTTTTAAAAATCAAATCGCTGGCAAGAATCAGTGCGCGCGCTGATGATAAACCGGAATATTTTTTAAGAGGCCTATAATCAGGTTTTGGTAACAACTTTCTGTTAGACCGTTTTCACGGTAGCAAGGCACAAATATGTTCAGTTTATCAAGCTTAAGGAAAACGTGTTCGGAGTCAATATCAGCATATGGATCTTGGTAAAGCTACAAAGTTTCATAAAGATTGGCCGCAATTTGAAGGTGATACGGATAATTTGCCAATGAAATGTATCGTAGACGGCCAGTCAAGCTAATTTTCCATGTTTTCCCATACATTTCTCAGTGTGTGTGTTATCGTAAACCGAGATAAAACTCTTGGCTAGCACCAGTCTGGCTTTTGTGTTCACCTCAAAACATACCCCAATAATGTCCCAGAGACTTCGAGAATGTGTTTTAAGACTTCAAATTCAAGAAAAAAAATATAATTGATTTTATGACGTGGCCGCAACATACAGTAGTCTTAATATTCGATAATTGAAGCTAACGACAATTACAATTTGAAGAAATTAGAAATTAATTAATGAACAGAAGTAATTCGTTTGCATTCGGCAGCTCGCGCGGGTTCAACCGTCTATGTTTGAGTGCTCGTGTCCTTAAACGCACTCAGACAATGAGTGGCATCAACGAACCCGAAAATTGTGCCGATTCAAAAGAACCGATTATGACCACAATGGAGGATGACAACGGTTGGATTTTGATTAATTTCTTAGATGTTCCAAGAGATGGGTGTACAGTCGATGAAGAGCTCGAGATGCGTCAGATTCTGTTAGATTATGTCGTGGTCAACGTGCCAAAAGTTACAACCGAAGGGTGCGTAAAACGCGATGGTGCGAGAAAGAGAAAGAGCACAAAACATTTTTTGAAGGTACCGAAAAAACGTTTCTGTATGCCGTATCCCCGACATTTCATGCCAAAGCCGAATCACAGAATTGGTAAAATAAAGACGCTCTGTTTGTCTAACCAGAGAATTCAACCATACTCGCGAACACGCTCCAACTGCCACCATGGCTTGCCTCAAAACACTACTTTAACAGAGCTTAAAAAAAACGTTCATGGATTTCTTGAACCATTTCCGGGAGCAAAAAGTATTTCGTTGCAAGATGGTACAGCAAGGGATAATGCAGGCGCGTGCTTTTCATTTGTGCCTCATCAGCACAAATTGACGGTGGAAAAACGGCTCCCTGAGTTCAGAATGACTCTCGACGACTTGTACTTTGCATCAACACGTTGCATGATAAACACAATACTCGGAAAAAAAGGAAACGGCGGCAAAGGCTGCATCGTAGATCTACAACAAAAACTGTTTATCTGTGACAAAACTAACGCAGCCGCTACAAACTTTGTGCTGTGCTCTCACAAGCGCTCAAGTCATTTGACTCCTGAACACTCAAACATTTCGCGCCAGCGTGCAGATTCATCCGGGCAAGTCAATATCTGTGAAGATGTTGCAAGCTCTTTGTCATGTCAAAATGGGATTGGTGTTGGCGCTGCGCTAAGAATTTGTTGCAATGGGTTCAACATTTATGAAGACATTTTAAAGGCTCTCGAATCAAACAGCTATTCTAAACAAATAAGCTTCAGAGAAATGGTACATGGGAATCAATTTTGCGGTGGTTTAGCTTCGCGGTTCAGATGCGCCAGGAAAGAGCTCACTGAAGTGGCTACAAAGAAAAACCAGGAAACATCGCCAGCCTTGATGAGTATCACGGTTGATTGGTGTAAGCTGGTGAAGGAGCTTGAGAAATGTTTTGAAAGAGAAAGGACCGAAGGCACCATAAGAGCCAAGAATTTCCAAGACGTTGTGAAGTCTTTCAAATCTTCGGAGGATTATCAGGATAACACACTTTACTTCAATGCGTCAACCAGGACGACAACCGTCGCTGAAAACGAAAACAAGGCTTCTAACTCATTTTACCCTGCAAGTAATCCCACAACTACAGAGCTTGTGTTTTCTCCCCGTGTTGTGAAGAACTTCGAAAACTCCACTTCCGTGCAAAATTTACCAGCTTTGAAACTGACACCCAAAACTGTCAATGTTCCCCCCTCCTGGCCCTACCCAGCATCGGTACCTTTGTGCATCGAGCTAACAGCCACCAATCAGAGAAGAGTAAAGGACAATACAGCAGCTTTCTATGAGAAGATGGCGATGGCTTCAGATATATCCCTCTCTCACCTGGTACCCAGGCTGCTCCAGTTACCAGGCCCCACAGCCCTGCTTTGGCTGCTCGGATGCCATATTTTGTCTGTTCTAAAGTCCTACCCAGCGTTCTGGTCGTCCACGTCTGGAAAGCAGCTCAGGTAGGCTGCTTTTTTCTTCCTGTCTTTTTTAACTTTACAACTCTTTTGATTGTCTAACAGAAATAACGTGGCTCGACAAGAATGGAAATAATTTAAAATCATCTCTTAAATACAGTGGCTTATTGGGCCATCAGTAGTACCAATTTAAACATATATAGTATGGCCCAAAGAAGCCACCGCACACAAGTTTTTAGATTTATCGTCTAAAAGTCCCAAAAATTACCCTAAAAAATACCAAGGGACAAAAAAATTTCTCCCCTAAAAATACCTCTCGGTTATAAAATTACCCTAGCTAAAAAATACCAATTTTTCCCTTGTTATCAGTATGCACGTTTGCTAAAAAACGGGACTGCAAGCAGTCCAATGGCTTGGCGTTTTTCAACCCTAAAAAATACCAGACTGATAATTTTAACCCCTAAAAATTACGACGGTCATACCTACCATCCAAATATAGGGAGTAGCCACCCCCC